>JAGFBZ010000124.1:65000-155000 GCA_018398805.1 Hirundichthys speculiger
CACATAACATAACATTCACTGCCGGTCATTCAAGACTCAGAGGGAGCGAGACACTGCTGTGTTGACAGAAATATAAATGTTATTGGGGCTATTGGTTGTGATATCGGACTTATCGGGATGACGTCATAATTTCCTGTTATCAGCCCGATAGTTATCGTGAATCCCTATTAAAAGGTAACAGGAGTAAAAGCTCCATCGTCTCTGCTTTTCCATTTAGATATCTGTCGAGAGAAGCTACTTGGTTGACCTCTGTACTATAAAGTTTCAAAGTTTGAATAAGTGAGGTACATACAGTCAGGACTGGATCCTGAACTAGACGGGAGTCAGTGAAGGCATCACTGGAGGGAAGACGAGCCGCTACGTTCTGAACTGAGGTGGTTCATCTCCAGCTGTGAACGTTCGTCCTGAGAGACTCTCATTACTCTTCTTCAGCACGAGCTCGTACATCCGCAGATCATTTGCATAATTACATTATCAGAAGTAGGTAAAAAAAACAAAAAAAAGACAGATGAAGTGCCGTAGGTGGAACACAGGTGATTGATTTATTTATACCGCTGCCTGACGTGCACCTCAACAGAAGTGCAACCGGGCTGTCAGGCTGACGTGGACCACAATCAGTTTCACTGATCCGCCTGGCAGCTCTGAGTTTCCCGCCACTCATTTCCCGCCACGACTCCTCCGTCGCGTTCAGGAACCTGATCAGATGTGATGGATGGATTTCAGACATGACTTGTTTCTAACCAACAGCATCAACGGTCCAGAGGTGGGTCACTCAGACGCTGGGACTGAGAAGATCCAGGATCATTTAACTGAACATGAACAGATATCTGAGACCCCCCCACGGTGTGTATTTCTATGAACTACCAATGAGACTATTTCCTGGTGGTCCATCAGCAGGTTCAGAGTCAGTGGAGGTCCAGTCCAGCATCACCTCACTGGTTACTGACTGTTTGCTTGAACCTGAGGATCAATGAATGAACAGCAGAAGATCTTTGTTCAGTTTAAACCCACGTTCGTTAGGATCCACATGTTCTAATGAACAGTTTTGGGAACATTTCCGTATCCGTCTGTGTGGTTGTAGCTCTACAACTGAGCTGCTGCTGTCTCAGCCAGGACTTCCTGATAAAATGGACAATGTTTGGTCAAAGGTAGGGTCGGGCACCGAAAAACGATTCCCAGTAGGAATCGGTTCCTAACGTCAGGTTCTGGAATCGTTTAGAAGATTTTTTAATTTTGATTCCTTTTTTTGGTTCCTAAATGTCCACGGTAATATTATTTTTTTTTTTTTTGATTTACTACGCTAGTTTGTTGATGTTACTCAACTCCGCGCTAGTGGCGACGTCACGTCCGTCGCCGACGGGACTTCACTCGCCACAACATGGATCCCAAGAGACGCCGCTCTGGAGTTTGGCTGCATTTCAGTCCAGGAAATGACGGCTACCTGGCGCAGGTAAACACCTGCGGGAAGCGTGTTACTGCCAAAGGAGGGAGCACGACTAATATGGCAAAACACCTTCACCTGCATGACATCACAAAAATAAACGAGTGTAGCGTATTTAATTCACTGCGTTGCTCCCGTCGCTTCTTCGACTGCAACAGAGTCCGTCTTCATCCAGAAACTCTTGCCTTCTCATATACAGCGGTACCTCTACTTACGAACGTTTCTACATACGAAGTTTTCAGGTTACGAAACGCATCAACGGGAAAATATTGCCTCTAGTTACGAAAGAAATTTCAGGATACGAAAGGCAGAAATACAGTAGCGCTGCTACTCACAGCTCCCAGAGTTTACTGAACGTAAACATACTTGTAGCTGCTCTGCCATTGGCTATCGGCTAGCATCTTCCTGGCATCCCATTGGCTAGGAGGGCCCCTTGTCTGTATGAGCGTAACCCAGCAACCAGGTAAACAAACAATTTTTACCTCCGCCAAGGAGGTTATGTTTTTGCCGGCGTTTATCTGTCTGTCTCTAAAAGAGCAGATATGATCATCTTCCTAAACATAAACTGTTGATTTATTTTTTTGTTGGGCAAAATGTATTTTGGAGGCCAACTGCCAACTGTAAGTTGTTTAACATTTAGGCTGTAAGTGAATTCTGTGTGTGCATATGAGCATGTTAGCATGTGGAAGAATAAAAATGGCCTGTTGTGTGTGTAAATGTGTCACAGTTTTTTTAAATGAAAAAATTCTACTGTTAGATAAGTCACGATGTGTTGACCTACACATCAAAGAATCTGAATCAGGAATCGTTTTGAACAGGAATCGAAACAGAGAATCGGAATCAATAAAATCCAAACGATGCCCAACTCTAGCCAAATTATTCCTAAAAATCCTCACAAGTTCCTCACAAACGTCACGTATTAAAGCAGAAGCAGCCACCGTCGACCACCACTGTGGGACTGTGGGACACTTGCTGTTTAATCTTTAACAGTTTTTCATTTTATATTTCTGTTTGCAGAATACCACATAGATCAGGAACTGAACCTTGTCCAGTGTAAATAATAAAAGCTTTAAATAATAAATAGTGAATACTGTCTGGAACATCAGCTGCAGACTGGAACAGTAGCAGAACTGATGATCAGCCACTAAACTAAACAGAAACCATTTACTGTGTCATCCATCCATCTGCTCTCATCTGTTTGTTCCATCGTTTCACGCTAGCGCTAGCGGATGAGCTGAACGCGAGCGCCGGCGCTGCAGTCTGGAGCTGCAGGCTTCGTTTCCTCTGCAGCACAGAAGCCCAGATCGGTTCTGCTGCAGAGAACCGTCTCCTTTCTTTAACAGGTGCAGGTGAGATGTTGACTCCTGCAGCCAGAAGAAAAACCCCACCCCCCTCTGGACAGGTGCATCCTGGGTCAGGTACGTACAACACCAGCTTTTCTGATCAAACGCAGACTCTCGCAGCATTAACGCCGTTATCTGCACAATTATGCTAAAAAGGACATTAATATTGAAACCTGCAGGTGAGAGTATCAGGATGCTCCAGGTATGAGAGAAAGTGGGAGGGAACGTGAGGACGAGAGGCTGATGAGATATTAGAGAGAACGGGGCTGTTGGTGAGGACATCCATCACAGCAGGACAGGTGAGGGACAGAGACATCAGTCAACTTCCACCTGAACACACAGGTGGAGGTGGAGGGAAGACACTCCCACTTTAACACACAGGTGGAGGTGGAGGGAAGACACTTCCACCTGAACACACAGGTGGAGGTGGAGGGAAGACACTTCCACCTGAACACACAGGTGGAGGTGGAGGGAAGACACTTCCACCTGAACACACAGGTGGAGGTGGAGGGAAGACATTTCCACCTGAACACAGGTGGAGGTGGAGGGAAGACACTTCTACCTGAACACACAGGTGGAGGTGGAGGGAAGACACTTCTACCTGAATACACAGGTGGAGGTGGAGGGAAGACACTTCCACCTGAACACACAGGTGGAGGTGGAGGGAAGACACTTCCACCTGAACACACAGGTGGAGGTGGAGGGAAGACACTTCTACCTGAACACACAGGTGGAGGTGGAGGGAAGACACTTCTACCTGAACACACAGGTGGAGGGGGAGGGAAGACACTTCTACCTGAACACACAGGTGGAGGTGGAGGGAAGACACTTCTACCTGAACACACAGGTGGAGGTGGAGGGAAGACACTTCTACCTGAACACACAGGTGGAGGTGGAGGGAAGACACTTCTACCTGAACACAGGTGGAGGTGGAGGGAAGACACACCTGCAGACGGCAGGAACAAGCAGGAGACGAAGAAAAAAAAAAGGAAAGAAGGATCAATGGAACAAGGAGAAGGCAGGGAACAAAAATAGACGAAGTGGGTGGAGAGATGGATGGAGAGATGAATGGAGAGATGAATGGAGAGGTGAATGGAGAGATGGATGGACAGATGAATGGAGAGATGGATGGAGAGATGGATGGAGAGATGGATGGACAGATGAATGGAGAGATGGATGGAGAGATGAATGGAGAGATGAATGGAGAGATGGATGGAGAGATGAATGGAGAGATAGATGGAGAGATGGATGGAGAGATGAATGGAGAGATAGATGGAGAGATGGATGGAGAGATGAATGGAGAGATAGATGGAGAGATGGATGGAGAGATGAATGGAGAGATGGATGGAGAGATGGATAGAGAGATGAATGGAGAGATGAATGGAGAGATGGATGGACAGATGAATGGAGAGATGAATGGAGAGATGAATGGAGAGATAGATGGAGAGATGGATGGAGAGATGAATGGAGAGATGGATGGAGAGATGAATGGAGAGATGAATGGAGAGATGGATGGAGAGATGAATGGAGAGATGAATGGAGAGATGGATGGAGAGATGAATAGAGAGATGGGTGGAGAGATGGATGAAGAGATGGATGGATTTATATAAAAGTGCATTTTACACTACTTTTGAATTCATTATTTGATTTTGCGTACACAACGCGATTAATCGTGATCAATCAGGGAAATAATGCGATTAATCGCGATAAAAAATCTTAAATAAATAGATATAAAGAGGTTTGTGACGGTGGAGGCTAACTCTCAGTCACTTCAGCTCCAACGGTTCTTGACTTCGGTCCGTCCGACCCAATTATCAGCTCCGTAACGAGCTAGCGCTCATTAGCGCTCATTTCTTCGGTTATCACCGTCCTCCTCCACAGCCTCCATTTCCTCCGTCCATACTGTGTTCGTTCAAACATGGACGATTACTCAGCTCAGGTATAATTGAGACGTCCACCTTCATGAGTCCCCCCCCTCCCCCCCCCTTCATGAAGGTTATAACAGAAAGCTGTGCTGATTATAACTGCGTCTCTCAGTCTGCTACAACAGCTTAACTGAATTTTATTTTAATTCTCATGTCTTTGTTTGTGTGTTTTTTTCTACTTCATAGTCCAACGATACGTTTTCCTTCTGGAGAGATTTTTTTTGTCCCAATTAAATTCCACTCAGTAACTAATTAATCAAACAAACGTCATAAATCCGAGTAGAAACATGGTTCCCTTCATTCATCCAGTGACGGAGTAGAACACAAACCTTCTTCATGGATATTTGTCATAAATTAAACTTCTACAGACGGAGGATCAAAGACGGCTGGTTGAAGGTGTTGAACCGAAACGCCGCCTCTAACTGAGCTCCTCCAGTCGGGAACTTTTGATCCCGCTTCAATGCACTTTCACGGTTTAAGAGGATTTTCTTTTAAGCTGTAACGAGTATAACATGTTTTCATTTGGAAGATCTCAATCAGCTCGAGACGTCTTCAGTCAAGGAGCTAATTATTTATTCTGAACGAGCTCAGTCTGCCGTTGAAACCAAGGTTAAAGTCCTCAGAACCTTTTATCGTCTGCAGACGGGAACCGTTGTTACGCAACAGCGTCTCCGTCTCCGTCCTCTTATCTTCTGTCTTCATCTCTGCTCCGTCAGCCGAATCAGTCGCCGTTACCGCTGCTGCTGAGCACGTTTGCTTTTTCACGCAACACCACCAACGAGCACGAACAAATATGGTGACTTCCAGTTACCCACCAGCGACGGTGCACAAAGTACAAAGCAGATTTTGAGGGATTCATTTAAAAAAAGGCCTTCAGAAGAAAGAAAAGGCTATTTAATTAGTTTTATATGAGAAGTAATGATATAAAACCACAATATTTTCTTGAAAATTCCACCGGGTGCCTTTAATTATCAACAGCTGGCTGGTTTCGTTAATTCAATTCAAATTCAAAATACTTTATTAATCCCCCAAGGGGGAAATTCAAGTTTCAGAACACCAGGAAAAATCTGGTGTACTAGCGGAGCTGCTAGCGTCCAGCGCTCCTTTTCATGCCCGGTCCCGTGGTCCGAGTGCTAACTCCAGATAACAGCCGTTAACATCCGTTAAAACAGTTAACAGCCGTTAAAACAGTTAACAGCCGTTAGATCAGCTAACAGCCATTAAAACAGTTAACAGCCGTTAACAGCCGTTAAAACAGTTAACAGCCATTAAAACAGTTAACAGCCGTTAACAGCCATTAAAACAGGTAACAGTCGTTAACAGCCGTTAAAACAGTTAACAGCCGTTAACATCCGTTAAAACAGTTAACAACCGTTAACAGCTGTTAAAACAGTTAACAGCCATTAAAACAGTTAACAACCGTTAACAACCGTTAAAACAGTTAACAGCCGTTAAACCAGTTAACAGCCGTTAGAACCAGTTAACAGCCGTTAAAACAGTTAACAGCCGTTAAAACAGTTAACAGCCGTTAGAACCAGTTTATCTCCATAATGATGACCAGTGAGATATCTCCAGGTCAGAGGAGGAAACACCGATGAACCAGACCGTCTCCTCTGGGAAGACTGAGCTCCATTCAGACCGGTGAGCGACGGAGCCGACCGTCCCAGAGCCCGGTTCATCACGCGGACCGGACCAGGCCGTTGTCGTCTCCCCCGGCGGTGCTGGGCCCCACCAGGTCACCAGACGGCCCCTGCCAGGTCAGCTGACCCATCCGGCGTGTAGACAGCTGGACGGGGGCAGCATGCCGCCGCCGCCGCTACGTCGGGGGCCCGTCCCGGCTCCGTGACGCTGCAGCCCGGATCCAGTGGCGGTGGTTGCCGCGGGTAGCAGTTCAGGGCTACTTAGCTTAGCTTTCCTGAACCGGCCTCCAGCGACACCGTCCATGTCCGCGGCGGCAGGTCTCCACCAGCCGCAAGAGGACCGATCCGTCCCCTGCAGACAGTATGTAGACATCTGACTGCAGATCACCACAAACCAGCACAAACTGGAGCGTCCAGCGTCCAGCGTCCAGCGTAGCAGGGACAAGTCTCAGAGCAGCAGCAAGAAGCGTCCATGCCAGGCGTCGTCCGGGCAACTATGCTCAGCAGGATCAGAAGGAGACTCTACATCGATCTGACACTAAACTAGTTGTTTTGGCAACGACATCCTCAGAGAGCATCATGGGAGGTCCGTCCTGCAGAAGATCAGGACGGGAACGAGTCCACATCTTCTCCAGAGCTCAGTATTTGCTTCTCAGACGTGACCTCCATGTGTCTGAGACGTTTCCTGAGGCCGAGCGGGTGTGAAGCCCCTCTGGCAGAGCTAAAAGCTAAACGCTCTACATGAGGTTCGATTCCTACGAGATTAAACCTGGTGGCTTCACGTGGAGTCAAAGAAAACGGTTTTCTTCTGTTATATAAATCCTCCTCACGTTAAGGATGTTCCAGAAACCTCAGAGCTTGAAGAGAACGCGCTTTGCTGTTAGCCGCCTTTGTTTCAAGCTAACAGGACAGCCGTGACCCGGAGGACAGATGAGGACACGGACGGATGTCCCATCCCACGCAGGGGTTTCTGTAATGGCTGCAGACACGTCGTACCTGAACGGTTCACGCCAACGCACCTGGCGGCCTGAATCAGTGTTGGACGTGTCCTGAGCCTGCAGTCACAGCGGACACACCGTTTCCAGAGAAGAAGAAGTCAATGTGAGACAGGTAGATGTGTTTGTCCCCCAGAACCAACACCAGTCTGAGCAAACATCCCTGAACCGGCCCGGTTTAACGACTCTGAAGGTCCGACTGCTCAGAGGAATCACCTTTAAATGATCAGATTACCGCGTCACTCACTTGATCTTCAGGTGATTTCATGAATCTACCTGACGGTTCATAAAAGGTGTTTTAGATGTCTGTGATTTTATTTTCCGTTTTACCTGCCCAGCGGAGCAGTTTATTTCAGTAAAAACTTCTCTACAGGTTTATTTTACTGGCGAACATTTATGGAGTAAACGGACAGTTGGCATTTTTTCAAACTTCTGCTTTCGGACCAAAATGTGTATTTCTGTTTTGGTTCTAAATAAAAAAGACAAAAATAAAAAATGCTGAAGATTCTGCTGCAAGGCTGCAGTTGGTTCAGGACAGATCCAGAACAGATCCAAGATAGATCCAGGTTAGATCCAGGACAGATCCAGGTTAGATCCAGGACAGATCCAGGACAGATCCAGGACAGATCCAGGTTAGATCCAGGACAGATCCAGGACAGATCCAGGTTAGATACAGGAGAGATCCAGGACAGATCCAGGACAGATCCAGGTTAGATCTAGGACAGATCCAGGACAGATGCAGGACATATCCAGGTTAGATCCAGGACAGATCCAGGACAGGTCCAGGATAGATCCAGGACAGATCCAAGAGATCCAGGACAGATCCAGGTTAGATCCAGGACAGATCCAGGACAGATCCAGGTTAGATCCAGGACAGACCCAGAACAGATCCAGGACAGATCCAACAGATCCAGGACAGATCCAGGTTAGATCCAGGATAGACCCAGGACAGATCCAGGTTAGATACAGGAGAGATCCAGGACAGATCCAGGTTAGATCCAGGACAGATCCAACAGATCCAGGACAGATCCAACAGATCCAGGACAGATCCAGGTTAGATCCAGGACAGATCCAGGTTAGATCTAGGACAGATCCAGGACAGATCCAGGTTAGATACAGGAGAGATCTAGGACAGATCCAGGACAGATCCAACAGATCCAGGACAGATCCAACAGATCCAGGACAGATCCAGGTTAGATCTAGGACAGATCCAGGACAGATGCAGGACATATCCAGGTTAGATCCAGGACAGATCCAGGACAGGTCCAGGATAGATCCAGGACAGATCCAGGTTAGATCCAGGACAGATCCAGGACAGATCCAGGTTAGATCCAGGACAGATCCAGGTTAGATCCAGGACAAATGCAAGACAGTTCCAGTACAGATCCAGGACAGATCCAGGACAGGTCCAGGACAGATCCAGGACAGATCCAGGACAGGTCCAGGATAGATCCAGGACAGATCCAGGACAGATCCAGGACAGATCCAGGACAGGTCCAGGACAGGTCCAGGTTAGATTCAGGACAGATCCAGGACAGGTCCAGGACAGATCCAGGACAGGTACAGGAAAGATCCAGGACAGATCCAGGACAGATCCAGGTTAGATCCAGGACAGATCCAGGACAGATCCAGGACAGATCCAGGACAGATCCAGGACAGATCCAGGACAGATCCAGGAACAGATCAGGATAGATCCAGGTTAGATCCAGGACAGATCCAGGACAGATCCAGGTTAGATCCAGGACAGATCTAGGTTATATCCAGGACAGATCCAGGACAGACCCAGGACAGATCCAGCACGGATCCAGAACAGATCCAGGATAGATCCAGGTTAGATCCAGGACAGATCCAACAGATCCAGGACAGATCCAGGTTAGATCCAGGACAGATCCAGGACAGATCCAGGTTGGATCCAGGACAGATCTAGGTTAGATCCAGGACAGATCCAGGACAGACCCAGGACAGATCCAGCACGGATCCAGAACAGATCCAGGATAGATCCAGGTTAGATCCAGGACAGATCCAACAGATCCAGGACAGATCCAGGTTAGATCCAGGACAGATCCAGGACAGATCCAGGTTAGATACAGGAGAGATCCAGGACAGATCCAGGACAGATCCAGGTTAGATCCAGGACAGATCCAGGTTAGATCTAGGACAGATGCAGGACATATCCAGGTTAGATCCAGGACAGATCCAACAGATCCAGGACAGATCCAGGTTAGATCTAGGACAGATGCAGGACATATCCAGGTTAGATCCAGGACAGATCCAGGACAAGTCCAGGATAGATCCAGGACAGATCCAGGTTAGATCCAGGACAGATCCAGGTTAGATCTAGGACAGATCCAGGACAGATGCAGGACATATCCAGGTTAGATCCAGGACAGATCCAGGACAGGTCCAGGATAGATCCAGGACAGATCCAGGACAGACCCAGGACAGATCCAGGACGGATCCAGAACAGATCCAGGACAGATCCAGGTTAGATCCAGAACAGATCCAGGACAGATCCAGGACAGATCCAGGTTAGATCCAGGACAGATCCAGACAGATCCAGGACAGATCCAGAACAGATCCAGGATAGATCCAGGTTAGATCCAGGACAGTTCGAGGACTGATCCAGGTTAGATCCAGGACAGATCCAGGACAGATCCAGAACAGATCCAGGACAGATCCAGGTTAGATCCAGGACAGATCCAGGACAGATCCAGAACAGATCCAGGATAGATCCAGGTAAGATCCAGGACAGATCCAGGACAGATCCAGAACAGATCCAGGTTAGATCCAGGACAGATCCAGGACTGATCCAGGATAGATCCAGGACAGATCCAGGACAGATCCAGGTTAGATCCAGGACAGATCCAGGACAGATCCAGGTTAGATCCAGGACAGATCCAGGACAGATCCAGGTTAGATCCAGGATAGATCCAGGTTAGATCCAGGACAGATCCAGGTTAGATCCAGGACAGACCCAGGACAGATCCAGGACGGATCCAGGATAGATCCAGGTTAGATCCAGGACAGATCCAACAGATCCAGAACAGATCCAGGTTAGATCCAGGACAGATCCAGGACAGATCCAGGTTAGATCCAGGACAGATCCAGGTTAGATCTAGGACAGATCCAGGTAAGATCCAGGACAGATGCAGGACATATCCAGGTTAGATCCAGGACAGATCCAGGACAGGTCCAGGATAGATCCAGGACAGATCCAGGACAGATGCAGGACATATCCAGGTTAGATCCAGGACAGATCCAGGACAGGTCCAGGATAGATCCAGGACAGATCCAGGTTAGGTCCAGGACAGATCCAGGACAGATCCAGGACAGATCCAGGTTAGATCCAGGACAGATCCAGGTTAGATCCAGGACCGATCCAGGACAGATCCAGGTTAGATCCAGGACAGATCCAGGACAGACCCAGGACAGATCCAGGACGGATCCAGAACAGATCCAGGACAGATCCAGGACAGGTCCAGGACAGATCCAGGACAGATCAGGGACAGATCCAGGACAGATCCAGGACAGATCCAGGTTAGATCCAGGACAGATCAGGGACAGATCCAGGACAGATCCAGGACAGATCCAGGTTAGATCCAGGACAGGTCCAGGACAGTTCCAGGTTAGATCCAGGACAAATGCAGGACAGATCCAGGACAGATCCAGGACAGATCCAGTACAGATCCAGGACAGATCGAGGACAGATCTAGTACAGATCCAGGACAGATCTAGGACAGGTCCGGGACAGATCCAGGACATATCCGGGACAGATCCAGGACAGATCCAGGACAGATCCAGGACAGACCCAGGACAGATCTAGGACAGATCCAGGTTAGATCCAAGACAGATCCAGGACAAATGCAGGACAGATCCAGGTTAGATCCACGACAGATCCAGGACAGTTCCAGGACATATCCGGGACAGATCCAGGACAGATCCAGGACATATCCGGGACAGGTCCAGGACAGATCCAGGCGTTAGACCTTGTCCTGCAGAGACCCTCAGCCTCATATCAGCAGCAGTCAGACTGGACCGATGAGACAAACCCGCCTCGCAGCTGTTGGTTTTGGCCCAACAACCCGACGGCACCAGAAGCTTTTTGTCTCCTCGGGTCCACGGGGGAAACAAAAGCTTCTTGTCTTTCTAATCAGCTGATCGTTCTCCAGATTAAAAATACAAACCAAGAGAGAAGAAACAAAACACAAGAGGAATGAAATGTTTGTCTCATTATCAGGCGTCTCACAGGGGACGCCATCGCAGCTCTGAATCCATTTGGCTGCTGGAAGAAGCTCTTGGCAGGTGGTTCTGGCAGCTAAACCCAGAAGTGAGTTCTGGAAGTAGACAGCTGCCTCTCTGATGTCCATCTATCAGCTAATTATGACGAGGGGTCCACTAATCTGAGCCTGAAAACCTGAAACGCTCGCCTGGAAACCAGGAAGTAGACAGGTCCAGACTCTAACAACAACAGCCCCTGCTCAGCCCCGAGGGAGACCCCGTACGACACAAAGCATCTGCCTGTCGGCCTCCCTGTCGCCCCGTTTCATCTCAGTGAGCTCCAGCAGGACCGAGGCGGTCCACTGGGCCCGTCAGCCTTCAGAGGGGGGGTCAGAGGTCACCGCCTCGACCCAGAAACAGAAGACCGCCGGGGGGGCGGCAGGCCAAGGACACGGGGAGGACAGAGTGGACGGGACGAGAGGAGAAGACACGACAGGAGACGTAACAAAGGGTTTTATAAGGAGGGAGGAGTAAGAGAAAGAGTCAGGGAAGAGGAGAGAGGAGGAAGGAGACGAAGAGGAGGGAACTGAGAAAACTGATGAGGAAGGGTGAGAGAGGGAAACAAAGAAAGAAGAATAGAGGTGAAGGAGTGATAGAAGAGAAAAAGAGATGAAAGGGTGAGAGGAGGAGCTAAAGGAGGAGCAGCTAGAGGAGGAGCAGATAGAGGAGGAGGAGCTAGAGGAGGAGCAGCTAGAGGAGGAGCAGCTAGAGCAGGAGCTAGAAGAGGAGGAGGAGCTAGAGGAGGAGGAGCTAAAGGAGGAGGAGCTAGAGGAGGAGGAGCTAGAGGAGGAGCAGATAGAGGAGGAGGAGCTAGAGGAGGAGCTAGAAGAGGAGGAGGAGCTGGAGGAGGAGCAGCTAGAGGAGGAGGAGTTAGAGGACGAGCAGCTAGAGGAGGAGGAGCTAGAGGAAGAGCAGCTAGAGGAGGAGCAGCTAGAGGAAGAGGAGCAGCTAGAGGAGGAGGAGCTAGAGTACAAGCAGCTAGAAGAGGAGCAGCTTGAGGAGGAGGAGCAGCTAGAGGAGGAACAGCTAGAGAATGAGGAGCTAGAGGAGGAGCAGCTAGAAGAGGAGGAGCTAGAGGAGGAGCAGCTAGAGGAGCAGCTAGAGGAGGAGGAGCTAGAGGAGGAGCTAGAGGAGCTATATCACCATCACCGTTTCTTTATGCTATGCATGTACTTGATGTCTAAAACAAATTTCCATAGTGGACAATAAAGTTAAACTCAACTCAACTCAACTCATCCAGAGACGAGGAGGAGGAGGAGGAGGAGGAGCCAGTTCTCCATATTTCATTAATAAGAGGAGCAGAGCATCAAACAGCGATTGAGCAGCTCTAGAAGATCCTCCAGCTGGAGGAGCACCTCTCTGAAGACCCCACTGATCACATGACCTCCCCACGGGTCATGTGACCCACCAGTGCCTCAACAGGAGATAACTGGAGGACAGTTCTACACGGATGATGATGGATTACCAGAAGCCCTGAAGTGGTCACAGCTCCAGATCATCCCTCCACACTGCAGCTTTATAGAGCTTTCTAGAGTTTTCTAGAGCTTTCTAGAGTTTCCAACGACGTCTTTAAAACTTCAGCCCTGCTCAGAAGTTTGAGGACAAAGGTCAAAGTGTGAAAAACTATATAATCAGTCTGTTAATTAGACCAATAAGCTGTAATGGCCTCCTTTTTCTCCAGTATTGAACCAGGAGAGAACGACCTCTAACAATTAAAAACACCAAGAAGGATGGAGAGAACGTGTCTCTGAAGGAAGGAGGTAAAGAATAGAGACTTTATATCAGTGAGCCGTGTATTTACAGACTTTAAATCTTTAAATCTAACACTAACCTTTACAATTTACAGCCATATGTTTAACTCTTTAATAGGGATGCACAATTACTGTACCGATACCAATACTGATAACACACACATATACCTAAGATCATTACATCAATACTATGAACAAAACCAAAAATAGTTTTGACTTTTTAAATGAACAGATATTTATTTTTTCCAATGAAAAACTATTGACAAGCCTCTCAAACATTTTCTTTTATTCAGCTTTCACCCAAGGGGGTGACCCAACAGGTTAAAGCTATCAAACAAACCTATTTGATATCTCACATTAACTTAAAGGAGCCGTTTGTAAGATTATGGCCAAAACTGGTACTGCAGTCATTTTCAAATTACTGTTGAGCGGCGTGTACCCTCCCCCTCCTCCCCGACCAGAGGTTGCCAGGTTGGCTGCAGAATGCAGCAGGAACGTAGGCTGCCATGGCAAGCGACGAGTCCTACACAGTAAGGAATAACTACACAGTTATTTTCTGTTAATTATATTTAATGCTTTATGAAAGATCTTTTCTTTCTTTGATCTTTCGTAACTAGAGGAAATATTTTCCCGTTGAGGCGTTTCGTAACCTGAAAGTTTCGTATGTAGAGGCGTTCGTAAGTAGAGGTACCGCTGTATACCACTGTTACCTTGTCCAAGTAAATTAGCGTTAGCCAAACATTTAGCTATGAATCTTACCTGTCCAGGAGAAAATCAGCAACGTTGGCGTCTGTCTTCAAATTCTTCTCCGCTTTCAGCCGTCTCCATCTATCAAAAGCATCTCCTATACAAATCCTTGTTTTATTTCGGACCTTGTCACGACGTAACTCGGATTCATAACGAGGTCTTTTAGGTTTTGGAAAGCTAGACATTTTTTCATCCAACACGTTCGTAGCGGCTGCTGCGATAATTAGAGCCGAACTGGCAACCCGGATGCAGAAACACTACTGACTTCGTGATTGGGAGATAGGTGGAGGGTGGCGCTTCAGGCCAAAACAAAAAATGACAACATCAACATCAGTTGAGGGCTGCAACTCCTCTTTTTAAACGGGAATATCCTGGCTTGAGTGCTGTTGTCAGTGACATAAGTATTTGAAATGAACATGATTTTTAAAAGGCTGTTGACATATAGGGGTCATTTTATGATTCGTTTTATTAGATCTCTTACATACGGCTCCTTTAAATAAGGTTCATTACTGACTGATATAAAAAATAAAGGCTCCTTGAACTGATGGAAATACATGCATCAGAATTACTAACTGAAAAAGATTAACATTTAAAGGATTTTGGCTTGTGGTTCCATTTAAATCAATAACTTTAATTAAAGTAAATGAGGTTCTGTGATTTTTTTGTTTTTTTAATCTCATGGAAGCTTTAGATGAGAGGAATGAGGGAGAGGAGACTGCTACTGGCTTGCGCACGTTAGCGTTAGCTTCCGTTAGCTCACGTTAGCGTGATTTCAAAACTCCATGGAAGTGATTGTTATGTTGTAGGTGTCTGATCAGGTTTTACGTATTAAAGCTTGTGCTTCCCTCCTCGTAGAATTCACTCGGAGGATTCGTCACAAATAACCACCAAACTATCTTCTTCTGAAACTTTAACGAAGTTCCACGCCGCCATGTTTGTTGTGATCAGTACGCTGTGCTGCAGGCTGCATTCAAGGTGTAACGTAAATTCCGATGTTCCCTCGTTTGCTAGTCGTTCTTTCAGCCTTTTCTATTTTTTGTCTTTTTTATGTGTAACATGAGGGAAAATACTGCGAATATCAATTAAAGTCAACAACTACTAAAATTATGACGAGTTAACGAGTTGTTTTCTGGCATGAGGGGGTATTCTTGATTTTCCTGATTGAGTAATAGTTTTTCTGATTATGCCGACGTTACTTGAACATAACATTCACTGCCGGTCATTCAAGGCTCAGAGGGAGCGAGACACTGCTGTGTTGACAGAAATATAAATGTTATCGGGGCTATTCGTCGTGATATCGGAGTTATCGGGATGACGTCATAATTTCCTGTTATCGGCCCGATAGTTATCGTGCACCTCTAACTCTTTAACCCAGACGCAGTGAAAGACTGATGAATCCAACATTAAGACAGTTAACCCCAGATTAACCAGATTAAGACAGTTAACCCCAGATTAACCAGATTAAGACAGTTAACCCCAGGTTAACCAGATTAAGACAGTTAACCCCAGATTAACCAGATTAAAACAATTAACCCCAGATTAACCAGATTAAGACAGTTAACCCCAGGTTAACCAGATTAAGACAGTTAACCCCAGATTAACCAGATTAAGACAGTTAAACCCAGATTAACCAGATTAAGACAGTTAACCCCAGAATAACCAGATTAAGACATTTAACCCCAGATTAACCAGATTAAGACAGTTAACCCCAGAATAACCAGATTAAGACATTTACCCCAGATTAACCAGATTAAGACAGTTAACCCCAGGTTAACCAGATTAAGACAGTTAACCCCAGATCAACCAGATTAAGACAGTTAACCCCAGGTTAACCAGATTAACCAGATTAAGACAGTTAACCCCAGGTTAACCAGATTAAGACAGTTAACACGCTGCTGTGTAAACAGCATTTTCTGGTCACTTTAACTGTAATCAGGTCTCATTAGGAGCGAACACCTGGCTGTATTTCACACACCTGTTGGAGGTGATGGAGACTCCAGCTGGGTCTCACATGAACACACCGGTGTGCATGAATGTTTACACGCACCTTTTCAGATTCAATTTTTGAGGCATCGTTTATTATTAATAAATGAGATTTAGATGTGAACCTCCGGCAGGTTTTATTGAATGAACTGCTGTGTGTTGTTAGATGTTAATGTGCCCTGAACACGGTCTCACAGGCGCTGGGATTATTCCCTGGAGCTCTGCTGGATGTTCAACAGGATGTATCCGGGACCAGGGGAGCCCGTGGGTGTGATGCATGCTGGGACGGGTTCAAAGATCATTACGGTGCAGGTGGATCAAATGTAGGGACGAATCAGAATCATTTCACGATGCACGTCAGCTGGAATAAAGCAACGTCTTTCAGCTTCTCCCCCCCCGAGGAGTTTCCACGTCACGATTTCACCTGAGCTGCCAGCTGGAGCGAGTTTATCTGGAACCATGAGGAGACTGGACCGCTGAGAGACGGGTCGGCCCACAGCAGGGGACCTCCGGGAACGTTTGACCAAGAAACGACCTCGATGTGAGACAGATTTCAGAGCCTGAACCCAGACAGACACTTTTTAAATTATTCACACAGACTTAATTTTCATTCGGATGAAGCTATAAAAGACTTTTCTACGTGTTTCAAGGTGCAGCGTTCAGGTTGAAGTCAAGACTCGACGTGGTTCGAGGGTTGTAGACGACATGAAGATGAAGATGAGTCGTCTTTGCAACAGACATCTCTCAAAATCAACACACCCTTCCTATGGCAAGCCGTTTTAACATAAAATAGTTAAACTGGATATGTATCGGAGATATCCATAATTCAATTCTTCCTATACAAAAATAACATTTTAGATATCCACAATTGTAATTTCAGATATTCACAACATCATTCTTACCGGGACAAATGACGTCACTTTTCATGTGTTTGGGGTTTGATATTACAGATAGTCGTAATCCATTAACAGATATTGATAACTCACAATGCAGATATCTGCAACTGATTTACGACTATCTTTATTTCCATTAAAGATATCTACAACATAATTTTGACTCGTCGCAATTCCAATTCTAGATATCGCCAAACACCGTTAATTCAAGATATCTGCTTTTGTAAATCAAAATTTTACCTAGCCAGAATAACATTGTTGATATCTTGAATTAGAATTACGACTAGTTGAAATTAAGGTTGTTGATATCTCTAACTGGAATTATGGATCGTCATAATTCATATGTAGATATCTATCATCGGATTGAAGATATCGCGAAAGGAACTTTTATTAGAGATATCTCGTATTCAGGATATCTTTAAACCTGATTCTTCGTAGTCAGAATGTATTTGCAGATATCTTGTATTAGAGTTTCGACTAGGCGGAATGACGTTGCGGATATCTGTGAAAAGTGAGCGGGAAAAGAAAAAGTGAAAGAGTGAGGCGGGGCTTAGTACGAAATCAAAGCCATTAAAACCATCGACCACTACTGTAACTCTGTTTCTCCAGCTAGCTAGCTGAAATACTAGCAGGACTTTTTACTGTTTCTCACGATGTCCGAGCAACGGGGGGATGAAGTTGGCGTGTTTGACCGGGTTTTTAACGCAGCAGCACGACAGGAGCTAACGGCCAGAAATGGAGAGGAATTACTCTTTGGTTAACTGAAACTTTGGTTGACTGAGCCAATAGCCAATAGAAAGCTAGCTAATAATAAGCAACGAATTGGACGCCTCGCATGACCGACGTCTTACTCAACAATTCTGACTAGTCACAATTACTTGAGATAACTTTAACTTTCATTCTGACAAGTCAAAACCGAATTACATATATCTGTAGTTGTAGTCTGTAGTCGAGTGGTGCGTTAAGTGACGTCATTTCGTAAATATGTAATTCAGTTTTGACTAGACAAAAATGAATTACATATACCTCTAAATGTACTTTTGACTTGGCAGAATTAATTTACAGATATCTTTAATTAATATTCCTACTAGTCATAATATAATTACGACTAGTAAAAATTAAATTATTGATATGTATAATGCTAATTCCGGATAGTAAAACGTAACTATTTTATGTTAAAATGGCTTGCCATACTTTTCTCTCTAATTATATTAACTGTCACTGTTTGAAACCAGGTAAATAAGGACATAAAAATCATTTTAGTGACTGATTGGAGGAGAAAGCAGGGTAATAAAGAGTTTAACTTCAAATAACTGGAAACGTGGGTTATTAAACTTCTGTAAACACGTCATAACTCGTCTCTGAGCGTGTCCAAGGTCACCAAAGGTACGAAGCTAAGATACAAAAACAAAACTCTGTTTAATTAAAGACCTTAAATGTTCAGATGATGAAAAACTAATCAAGTAAAGCTCACGTTTGAAGCTCAAATGTGTTTTCCTGGTTTCCCTGCATCCGCCTCTCTTTCATGTTTTAATTCAGATGTAACGTCTAACGCTGAGAAAACAACTGTTGAGCTGCGACCGGAGCTTTTCTCCGGAGGCTCCGGGTTTTAATCAAACTACAAAAATAATAATTACAACACAAAACGTGACTCAGAGCAGCTCTGATAGAGATAGACGCCATTACACAGAAACAAACGAGAGGACAAAGATGGACACAGATGGACAAGATGGACAAAGATGGACAAAGATGGACACAGATGGACACAGATGGACAAAGATGGACAAAGATGGACAAGATGGACAAAGGACACAGATGGACACAGCTGGACACAGATGGACAAAGATGGACACAGATGGACACAGATGGACAAGATGAACACAGATCGACAAAGATGGACAAGATGGACACAGATGGACACAGATGGACAAAGATGGACAAAGACGGACACAGATGGACACAGCTGGACACAGATGGACAAATATGGACACAGATGGACACAGATGGACAAGATGAACACAGGTCGACAAAGATGGACAAGATGGACACAGATGGACAAAGATGGACACAGATGGACAAGATGAACACAGGTCGACAAAGATGGACAAGATGGACACAGAGGGACAAAGGTGGACACAGATGGACAAAGATGGACTCAGATGGACAAATATGGACAAAGATGGACACAGATGGACAAAAATGGACACAGATGGACAAAATGGACACAGATGGACAAAGATGGACAACATGGACACAGATGGACAAAGATGGACAAGATGGACACAGATGGACAAAGATGGACACAGATGGACAAGATGGACAAGATGGACAAGATGGACAAGATGGACACAGATGGACAAAGACGGACACAGATGGACAACGATGGACACAGATGGACAACAATGGACACAGATGGACAAGATGGACAAAGATGGACAAAATTGACACAGATAGACAAAATGGACACAGATGGACAAAGGTAGACAAGATGGACACAGATGGACAAAGATGGACACAGATGGACAAGATGGACAAGATGGACACAGATGGACAAAGATGGACACAGATGGACAAAGATGGACACAGATGGACAAAGATGGACACAGATGGACAACGATGGACACAG
Source organism: Hirundichthys speculiger (assembly GCA_018398805.1). Lineage (NCBI taxonomy): Eukaryota > Metazoa > Chordata > Actinopteri > Beloniformes > Exocoetidae > Hirundichthys > Hirundichthys speculiger. The sequence goes on from JAGFBZ010000124.1 coordinate 84,623, forward strand.
ATGGACAACGATGGACACAGATGGACATCATGGCAGGAACTTTGAACGTGTCCTGGTCCAGATGCATGTTTGCGTTGGCGACTTTGTTCATACAACGATTATCTCGTCCCAGCGATGTCCATACCGCTGTCCTTCACAGCAGACTCGTCTCAGAGGGACGACTGCACCAGCGTTGGTTGGAAAACAACCAGAGACGTCCAATCAGCCCAGAAACACCAGCGCTGAAGCACCTGGTCATTAAAATCAGAGCAGCACGGAGGAAGAAAATAATGTGAAGGACGGATAAACTCAGCCGGCACTAATAAATCCTTTCACGGCCACTTTCTCCTGCTTCTCTGTGTCGGGCTCTGGACGGGTCGGATCGATACTCCAGCTCCGGTCCTTCCAGCTTTGATTTCATCTGAGCTTGAATGGAAAGGCGGAGGGAGGAACAATCAGGGATCCTTGAGCTTTATGCTCAGTTTCCATCTGAGCCTCTGGATCATGGAAGTTAAAAAGAGGGAAAAGTGAACCCAACTAACAGAACAGAAGCTGCTTTATTTCTCCACGTCTGACGGTCAAGTTGAGGAAAATGCTTTTCTAGCAGAGAGTAGAACTGCCTTTAAACTATTTCACTTGGCTTCTTCTAATATCTGATGGAACTTGGGTCCAGTGGTTCTGACAGAGCAGGAGGCCTCGTCGACCTTCTGGACCTTTCTAACTCATCTGGAGGTAACACACCCAAGCAGCCCCACAGCATGATGCTGCCACTCCCATGCTTCACAACTGAGACAGGGAGTAGGGCTGTAGCGATACATTAATCTTGCGATAGGCTACGATACACGATATTCGGCTCACGATACGATATATATATATATATATATATATATATATATATATATATTGATATTCATCTTACAATACATTTACTTCATTTTCTGAAAGATATTAAAGGGACAAAGTGATTTTGGTGACATCTTGTGAGTGTTCCAATGACTTTGTTTGAATTAATCAATCTGAAAGCATCAATTACACATTATATGGCTGACAGGCAGCTTGTAAATGTTGGACAAAATGAATAAAAGATGTGTTGAGAAAAATAGTTCTATTTATTTAAAAAGTGCAAATTGTTGCTTGCAAGCTTTTAAAGGTGGGACACGGAGGTTTTAAAAGAAGCTTAGAATATCGATACCCACGGCTGAAAAATCAATACTCGATACTCGATAAAATATCGATATATATCGCAGAATCGATAAAATCGCTCAGCTCTAGTTGTGATGTCAACAGGTCTCCAAGCTGTTCAAGGCTGGAATTTATGCCTATAAACTAACGTTCTTATTTAATAAAAATTCAATTTCTTGGTCCGACACTAATTCAGGATAAAATCCATTTCAAGGTACTTTACGTATAAAGTAAAAGTGCTCGATAAAAGTCCAGTTAAATACAGTAAAATCCAGTCCAATTAGTCATAGATGTATCCATAAACGCCAGTTGATAAAACAACAGTCAAGCTAAACAGATGGAATAAAACCCAGAAACGAGGATCAACTGGTTTGTTCCACCAAACTGGACTTAGAGGCATGAAGACCATCTGGAACGACGGCGGCTGCATCGTCTCTTTTCAGCAGTGGTGAATAATGTTATTGTGTTTGTCTTTAAATTAGAAAATGAGAAAATTAGCTGAATGTGTAATGGTGGTTAATTCCTGGTGTGACTGGGAGCAAACGCTGGCGGTAAATAGCTCCTCTGAGGGGGCAAAGAGGAACATCATTTATGCTCCGATCTGTGTGTGATAAGGCCGGAGGGTCCGGACATTTAAACGGGTTCATAAACGCTCGTCTGAAATGCACCGGCACAACCGAACCTGCCGCCCACCAACCTTCAGCCCACGCAGAGACCCAGTAGCTGCAGCTTCCTGGACTCCTACCCGACCTTAAAGCAAGGCTTCCACCATAACAATGACTCATTTGTGCTGCGGAGGCTCGTCTGCGTTAGCACAGCCGCTAGCAGAGGTTTTAACCGCTTTTAACCGTTTTTTTTTAACCGTATTAACCGAGGCGCTGGACGGCCAGATGAGCTCTGAGCTGGTCCTGGATCACGTAGACCCACGTAGCTCATTCGGCTAAATTAGACGTCTGAGCGCTCCGTCACGTCAGGATGAAGGTCGCGCAAATGAAACGGGCAAACAGAAAAACTGTTTGGATGCAGGAACATTAAAATCATTTTAACGTCTCAGTCTTTTCTCCTTTCTTTTCTTTAACGTCTGGAGCAAAGTAATTGGAATCGAGCCGCTCTAAAATGACATTAGAGCCTCTCTTCTTATCAGATGCCATAAAACTTGCACTCAGGATGTGGAAGCAGAAAGAGATCTGCTCAGATGCATCTGGCTGTGTTTTAAATATTCCATCACAGGAGCCATTAGGATAATTACAGCTCAGCCTCTTCAACTCATCTCACTGAGATTCCTCCTTTTTGTTCCTCATGACAAACAGACACTTTATTTCCACTCCTCCAGCTCCGTTTGACGCGGCTAACGGAGAAACGCTAACTGTGAGCATTAGCATACCAGGAACCAGGAAAGAAAGGTCCAGGTCCTCTACGGGGTTTTTCTTTTCTCATAATCTGTTTTAATGTGTTCTTGTGTGATAAAATCTGTGCAGCATGAAAGAGAAAATGAAAACAACATGTTTGCGTTTGTCCTGCTGTATTAATATAAAGATGCTCGCTGAGATACAGAATGACGGGCTCAACAGGCGCCAGATCAGAAATGCGTGACCTTCCTTTGTGGGGAAGAAATAACTGTAGCGCTCCGATAACTGGGAGGAAAAGAGACAAACGCTAAAAAAATAAAATAAATAAATAAATAAATCCCCCCGGTGTGTGTCGGCCCTGATCGCCCTGATGTGATAAATGTCAGCGCTGGGACGGAGAGCTTCGTCCTACATCTATGAAGACCTGAGCAGCAGGTCCTCAGGGACGTCCAGAACCATGTGGACGGACGTACAGTGGACTGAACCAGAACCAGAACCAGATCACTTTCATCACAGCTGCGTCAAACTGCACCACAGCAACAAACCTTTGTGTCAGTTATTACCAGGATGGATATTTCTCTGAGCTTCTCTACTTTACTTACTTTCTTTTAATTGCTTAAATAAGACGTGATAAAGTTGAAGAACATGAAGTGCTGATATAATCTACTGACATGTCAGTCATTTAGATACCGATACCGATAACTTTCAGCTCCTAATGGCTGATACCGATAACCGATTGACTTGCTGCTGGCTAGCTCACGTTAGCTCACGTTAGCTCACGTTAGCGTGATTTCAAAACTCCATGGAAGCGATGGTTATGTTTCAGGTGGCTGATCAGGTTTGACGTATTAAAGCTTGTGCTATTTTTCCCTCCTTCGCTTGGAGCATTTGTTACAAATAACCAGCGAACTATCTTCTTCTAAAACTTGAACGAAGTTTTACACCATCGCCGCCATGTTTTTTTTTTTTAAATCAGCCCACTGTTCCGCAATGCTGCATTCAAGGTGTAATGTAAATTCCCATGTTCACTCGTTTGCTAGTCGTTCTTTCAGCCTTATCTATTTTTTCTTTCTTTTTTTTATGTGTATATTTTTGTGTGGGAAAATACTGAGAATATCAATTAAAGTCAGCAACTACTAAAATTATGACCGAGTTAACGAGTTGTTTTCTGGCATGAGGGGGTATTCTTGATTTTCCTTACTGATTGAGTAATCAGTTTTTCTGATTATGCCGACGTCACTTGAACATAACATTCACTGCCGGTCATTCAAGGCTCAGAGGGAGCGAGACACTGCTGTGTTGACAGAAATATAAATGTTATCGGGGATATTCGTCGTGATATCGGACTTATCGGGATGATGTCATAATTTCCTGTTATCGGCCCGATAGTTATCGGGTCGATAATTATCGTGCATCCCTAGCTCTAACCCACTTCTCTTTTTCTTTTGAATTTTAATCTGATTCACACCTTCTGATAACTCATTAAAGCAGATGCTGCTGCTGCTGCTCGTTGTTTTCAAACTGAATATTTGCAAAAACAAACGACATCTACGTAATGAAGTCCTTCAGATCAGTTAGAAAACTAACAAAGCTTTCTGAGGAGAGTAAATATGAATCCAGCAGGACTAATCAGGCCTCTAATATCTACATCAGACGGGTTTGGACCCTTAAAATCTGAAGGTTGGTCTCAGTGATGGAGGACAGAGACAACATGACTGTGGTCCAGGTAAACGTCCATGTCCTTCTTTAGCTGAGCGCAGCAGCCGTCACCGCTACTTCCTGGAAAAACACGACTTTAGAAACACAGTTTAACTTCTTTTCTCCTGTTGTGACCGATAACCAATGATTATTGAAATCAGATGGCCACGACACCACCGATGCTCTCGGACCACAGACCCGCTCTCACCTACAGTCTCCTGCGGCATTATCGATTAAATCCTGACATTTGAGTTTAATCTTCCCCCCCGGTGACCCTCTGAGACTCTCGCTGCTCCGCTCCATTTAATCTGCTCTCCGTTTTCTAGTTTGTTTGCTCCTCTGCTTTTCTGAACCGCTGTTTGCTTTGTGTTGGTTTCATCTGTGCAGGTCTGACGTGTCTCTAACTGGACTGAAGCCAACGGGGATGGGGGGGGTGGTGTCTGAAATCAGTTTGCTAAAAATATTAGGGCTGGGCAGTGATTAAAAGTTTTAATCGTGATGAATCACATTATTTCCCTGATTAATCACGATTAATCGCATTGTATACGCAAAATCAAATAATGAATTCAAAAGTAGTGTAAAGGTCACTTTTATTTAAATGTTCTGCTGCCACATGAACTAAAGTGTCATAACATTTGTTGTTCAAACACTTTTAACATCAGCACTTGTCAGTAACACATATTTAGTGTAAATCTCATCTTAAAAAATGTAAAATAAAATAAAGCTTATTGCCACTGCCAGGGCCTTAATGTCATCCTGTTTTTATAGAAAAAAAAAAAAAAAAAAGTCTACAAACAAAGTCCAACAAAATGATTGTGTCTCAGCACAATCAGAACATTAAAACAGGTAATTTCTGAGGTAACAGCAGAAACTTTTAACGGGGAGTTCAACTTGTCAGTTGTTACAAATAACCTTGTTTCTGTTGAATCCTCCGTCTGGGAGAACTTTAAAATGAAAATGTCCATGTTAAAGTTCAGTAACTTTACCAATCTGTGTATCAATCATTCTTTCCATTTTCTATTGTAAATTAAAAAAAATTTAAAAATTAAAAGTGACATTTTATTACGTTTTTTGTTTTTTGATCTAACACAAAAAATGAAAAAAAAATGCCAGTTTTTTTTAATATTTCAATTTAAGACTTGGATCAAAAATACAAAATTAAAAACCGGGCCACAGAACTGAATTAGTTTTATAATGGAGGACTGGACTTTCTGTTGTCATTACACATCTGAGCCACTAGATGGAGCTGCACTGCAGTAACCAGCTAGAGAACAGCAGGACAGTGAACACATGGAGCAGATCTGATGGAACATGGACGAATGACCACAAACGTTTGGTTGCAGTACAGAATTATTTTTTTCTTTTTAGACAGAATTGTTAATATTGCTACCTGAACTGTAAAGTTTACTGATTTTTACCGTTCTCCATGTCTGTTTTAGCTTTTCCTTATGTTTCCTGTTTCTGCAGCAACCAGTAACAGACTTTTCAAAACAAAAGCATGTGAGAAACATGCGTTAACGCACGATAAAATAAATGACGGCGTTAATAAATTAATGCGTTAATGCAATAATAACACGTTAACTAATAACGCGTTAACTTGCCCAGCTCTAAAAAAAACATCTCAAAGAAAACAAAAGTTAAAAATGCATACCTGTTGGAATTGACTGTTTTCTGCATTCATTTATCAATAACGTAACTCCTGTTAACAGGAGCTCTGATGGCGCTTTAGTCTCCAGCAGAATAAATGTTTAATGGCTGCTTTAAAGCTCCACAACATTGACTTTATCCGTTATTGTGATGAAGATCAGATGATGTTTTATAGCAGATTAATGCAGAAAAACCAAGAGGTTCACATCCTTTTCCTTGCGGTTAATGTGGACCCCCCCCCCCTCCCGCGAGCCCCCCCGAACCTCAATAACGTGTTTAAGATATGTTTAAAACCGCAAATAAGAGAAAGACAAAAAGATAAAGGCTCAACTGTGGTCTTTCTGTTACCTTCACAGCCTCTGGTCTCTGAACCGTAGTAAACAAACCGCTGCTATTGTGCTATTCTTGGCTCGTAATTAGCGGCTAACACGCTAACAACAACAAAAGAAACAGTCTGGTTTTCTCTGCATGGAACGGGAACTTTATTCTGGCGCTGCAGGAACTTGATGCTAACTACACTTTTCATCTAACCCCGTTTTCATTCTGCCGTCCCACAACACACACACTACATTACCCATAAGGCCACACCATTACCCATAAGGCCGCTTTCTTAAAGGGGCCAGGCGGGCTCACAACATTTCTTCACTGTGAGAGAACGCGCACAACATCCTGTCATGTTTCCGCCATTTAAATTTTTCTTTTAAATTATATTATGTATTTCTGAAAAATCCACAAATAACTAAAACCGCAGAACTTAAACCACGAATTGGCGAGGGATCTTCAACAGGCAGCCGGTTGAAAGAAACGTTGAATATAAAAGGAGGAAAGCCTTGTTCTACATTCCAGCATCATCTATTCCCAGGTGCCTTCATCGCTCCTCTGATGCCCCTCCCCCTCTACCTGCCTCGTTCTCCAGCCGTCCTCCTGCTCACCCGTCATCTCCACCTCAGCCAGCTGCCTTTTCCCTCCCTGTCACAGTTTTAATGAGCTCTCTGGTTTCGCTGCCGCTCTGTAAATGAACCGCGGCGGCGCTGAACCGCCGTCTGAGGCTGAACCTGAAATAAGATGGTAACACACACACACACACACACACACACACACACACACACACACACACACACACCACACACACACGCACACACACCTACACACAACACACACGGGAAGCTAGTGCTGCAGGCGAGTCCTGATTAAAAAAATGGTTGTATTTTACACAGAAACGTACTCAACTGCGGGGGGGGGGGGGGGTGTTTGAATGTCTAAATAGCGTCTTCCTTTGTTCAGCTTTGTGTTGAACACGTTTACATCATCAGAGTGACCACGTTGCATCACACTTGAACGAGCGCTGAGTAAACGGGACGCACCAGGAAATGAGACGTTCAGGGGTCTTTCTAACGCGTCGGGTTTTTGGGTTCTGTCCAGGCTGAAGGACTGAAAGGTTCTCAGTGGAGGTCTTCACGGGTCCACTTTCATGGACCCGAACCCGAATGGACCCGTGAAATCTCGACCTGAAACCGACCCGACCCGAGTCTTTAGTTTCCGACCACGAAACCGAACCGAGTTACCCGAATAGAACCGAGACAATCCAGCCCATAGTTGCTCATGTTAAAGTTGTCTAGCGTTGAATAAAACTTGATTTTCTTACCTAAAGTTGTCTTCTTCTACCCGGTTCAGTTGCTACATAGGCTACGTGATGTAAACAACAATAAATCCACGTCGTTATTTTCTTTGTGGATACAGATGCTATTGGTAGCAACTGCTAACGCTAATAGTTGTCTTCTTCTACCGGTTCAGTTGCTACATAGGCTACGTGATGTAAACAACAATAAATCCACGTCATTATTTTCTTTGTGGATACAGATGCTATTGGTAGCAGCTGCTAACGCTAATAGCCTACACCGGTCAGGACGTGTCGTAAATATGTTCTCTCATCCAGCGTTGTCATGTTGGCGATCCGTTGTGCTTTACAGCTGCCGGGCAAACCGCTAATAACACGCTAATAACACGCTAATAACACGCTACGGCAACACAGTTGTTTCATGACAAACACGCCACGTTAATGAATAATTAATTAAACTGCCCCGAGTCCTGACATTAGCTGCCACCGCTAATATCTTTACCTCTCTGGAGTTAACGTGGACCCAGCCTGTCAGAGAGCAGCGACCGGACCCGAGACTAACTGTACCGGTTCAGACCAGAACCTGGAGTCATGTCTTTGAGAATGGACCCGAGACCTGATTCGGGTCGGGTCAGAACCTCTGGTTTTCGGGTCGTCGGGTCGTTCTGAAGACCTCTAGTTCTCAGTGGAGCGTGTGACGCTGTTTTAATGGAAGGATCAGATCATCACTGCTGTCCCTCTGACTCATCACCACCTCCGTCCGTCTGATCCCTCCATCATTTCATCAGCTTTCACTCACCTCTGGTTTTACTCCAGAGTTCTGTAACATCTCTGACCGTCCATCATCTGCCCTGCAGTCAGTTATCATCCTGCCGTTCATCTCCACTGCACCTCTGATCAGCTCGGGCATCTTTTCCCGCCCTGTTCACCAATTCAGAGGCTCATCATCCCATTTTCAGCTGTTATTATTCATTTACCTTGAATAAATGAGCCTCATCACTCCTGTCCACCTGAGTCATATTCTCCACTTCTGTCAAAACCCATTTTAACATTTTAAAACCCAACTCATCCTTCTATCAAGGGACAGTCTTTAGTTCCACTTCTATGTGTATTTCTGTAGACAGGAGACACATGTGGACATCTACGGGTGCCGTCTCACACGTCCCAAAGTTCATGAACCAGGTCAAACTTGGGTTCTGGCTTGTGTTAAATGAGCCACATGTGTCCAAACCTTCAGTTCAAGCCAAATATGCAACAAAGAAAAGTGCGTTAAAAGAATGCAATAAAAGATTCTCATCTTTCTAAATGATCCATTTGCTTTAAAAGCATCAGTTTCTTGTAATTACAGCATCATCTTAAAGGTTTTTACACAAACTCTCCAACGGTGTCGTGGTTATTCTTCTGTCTCGCAGCTCGTTCTTCTGCACATCATCTGAGCAGAACTTTCGTCCTGCGTGACATCAGACAGCTGTCGTGTGATTGGTCAGAGACTTGAAGTGGGTGTGGTTACGGTGGAAAAGCATTGTGTTTTCAATCCTAGTCTTTCTCAGGCGCTGAAGGCTGTGTAGCAGTCCGTATATCGGGTACCGGGTGGGGAACCCCCAGGACTCCCCAGGACTCCCCTGGACCCTGGACAGGACTCCCCTCCCCTGGAGGACTCCCCTCCCCTGGACCCTCCCCAGGACTCCCCGGACCCCCCAGGACTCCCTCCTGGACTCCTTCCCTGGACTCAGGACTCTCCCTGGACAGGTCCCCTGGACTCCCTTATTCATCCCCCAAGGACTCCCCTTGGGGACTCCCCTCAGGACTCACCAATCCCCTAACAAGGAACTCCCCTGGACTACCACATTCACCCTCTTACTCCCCACCCTTTTATTACTTGTGGACCCTTTTGTCCCCCCTATCTCTTCAGGACTCTATCTTGATTTACCCTCAGGACTGGACGGACCTGGACTCCTCTTCATACCCCCTTCCCCCTGGACCGGACTGTCCACGGACTTTCATCCCTACTTGATCCCTCAGGACTGGATCTTCAGGACTCCCGGACCCTGGACCAACCTCCCCACCAATCCCTGGGACCATTTTCTACATCCTTTAAATGCCTCAGAGCTCGTACTGGACCTGTATCATCAAACACCTCTGAACGCTCTTTAAGACGCTCGTTTGACCCCGCTTTATTCTATCATTTACACTCTTCAAACGTTTCATCAATCGACCGTCTCCTTCTCTTAACTGCAGGTATCTTTGAAGCCGGTCCGATGTCTCCTCACCGCTCTGTCATCAGCAAACTTTCCATTTTTCTTCACCTTCTTATTAAATCTCCCTGACCCATTGATCTATAGCAATATCTGTCTATTTATACTCTAAAATCAATTTATACCCTCTTCTCTACTATATTTCTCTGTCATCACTTTAACCTCTAAATGAGTCTTTCTTATCCCTCTATCTCTTTCTTTATCCGGTTTCAGCTCTGAACAAGTCTTTATAATGGTCCTTAATGGTTCTTCATCACTTTGATTTCCTAACATCCTTTAGTCATCGGGGATATTTCTGTCGGTCCGTTATCCTTCTACCAGCTGTCTAAACGTAGCTGCGTACGTCTGTCTAAAGGTCAAAGGTCACGTTTCCAGTGGAGAAAAACAGCAGCAACATCAAAGTCAATCAGGCTCCAAGAGAAGAAATCATTCCAGTTATTGTACGGATGCACCATAACTGGTTTTTAAAACCGATACCGATAACACACACATATACCTAAAATCATTACATCAATGCTATGAACAAAACCAAAATTAGTTTTGACTTTATAAATGAACAAATATTTATTTTTTTCCATGAAAAACTATTGTCAAGCCTCTCAAACATTTTCATAAAGCTATCAAACAAACCTATTTGATATCTCACATTAACTTAAATAAGGTTCATTACTGACTGATATAAAAAATAAAGGCTCCTTGAACTGATGGAAATACATGCATCAGAATTACTAACTGAAAAAGATTAACATTTAAAGGATTTTGGCTTGTGGTTCCATTTAAATTAATACCTTTAATTAAAGTAAATGAGGTTCAGTAGTTTTTATTTTTATTATTTTTTAATCTCATGGAAGCTTTAGATGAGAGGAATGAGGGAGAGGAGAGACTGCTGCTGGCTTGCGCACATTAGCATTAGCTCACGTTAGCTCACGTTAGCGTGATTTCAAAACTCCATGGAAGCGATTGTTATGTTGTAGGTGGCTGATCAGGTTTTACGTATTAAAGCTTGTGCTTCCCTCCTCGTAGAATTCACTCGGAGGATTCGTCACAAATAACCACCAAACTATCTTCTTCTGAAACTTTAACGAAGTTCCACGTCGCCATGTTTGTTGTGATCAGCGCTGTGCTGCAGGCTGCATTCAAGGTGTAACGTAAATTCCCACGTTCCCTAGTTTGCTAGTCGTTCTTTCAGCCTTTTCTATTTTTTTTCTTTTTTTATGTGTAACATGAGGGAAAATACTGCGAATATCAATTAAAGTCAGCAACTACTAAAATTATGACCGAGTTAACGAGTTGTTTTCTGGCATGAGGGGGTATTCTTGATTTTCCTTATTGAGTAATCGTTTTTCTGATTATGCCGACGTCACTTGAACATAACATTCACTGCTGGTCATTCAAGGCTCAGAGGGAGCGAGACACTGCTGTGTTGACAGAAATATAAATGTTATCGGAGCTATTCGTCATGATATCAGAGTTATCGGGATGATGTCATAATTTCCTGTTATCGGCCCGATAATTATCGTGCACCCCTAAGTTATTGGAATTTATTTTTTACAGAATAAGTACGTTTACTCATGTTGTTTCTCAAAGTGGATCTTACGCAACAATCAGCCACAAACAAAGCAAAAATACATCCGACAGCACCGGGCCATCTGCTCAGAAGCAGCTCAGGAGCTCAATCAAGCATGTAGGATGAGCTGGAACAAGTTTGATCCACCGAGGACCCGTGTGGTAAATAATAAATCCAAGAGCTACTAGCTCAGAGTCCACAGGGCTCAGTTAGCACGTTTGGTATGAAAGTTCATGGCTGAAACAAAGCCCTCCGGAGAGACGAGGCCAGAGCGAAGACGTTTAACGTCCGTCTGAAGCTCCCGAACACAAACCTCACAGCAACTGTAAAGCACGGTGGTGGAGGAGTGATGATCTGGGCTGGTTCTGCCACCACAGGAGCGTTAGTGGGAACACATCGGAGAACATAGTGGGAGAAAAAAGACTTCAGTCCCATCTGGACCAGATTTAATAAACTGTTCATTTAAAAGCACAAAGAATCAAAACAAGAGCTCCTGTAGTTTCTAACTTCCCTTTTCAGCATCTACAGGAAAATAAATGACCTGCTGTAGACTGTGTTAACAGAAAATACTCAACTTTTTAATCTCCTTTAAATGAGCTGAACCTCCAGGGGTTAAGTATGATAAGTGAGGACCATAGATGTGTCAGGTTTTTTTTTTTTTTTTGGGGGGGGGGGTGTTAATGACTAATTTTCACGCTCGCCTTTGCTCCACTTCTTTATTCCTGCCAACAAGATAAAAACGTCAGCGTGATGTATGTCGTGTCCTCGCAGCTATTCATTTGAGGTTAACTCAGGTAATCCCGTCATATCTTCCTGCCTCTTTTATTTATGCGCACATGAAACGCTTCCTGCAGAAACCCGGAGACTTTAAACAGAACCGCCAGATAATCCTCAAACCTCCGCCTGGAAGAGCACAATCACACATTATTATTTCTTATAAAGGTTTTGTTTTCCCTAAAACCTCAGTTATAAAACAGTTGAAATAAAAAAAACCAAAGACTGCAACATGTGTAAAAAAAAAACCCTAAAAAGGTAAGTGGTAGTAAAAGAAACATCTGGAAACATCTTCCATCTAAGCAGGTCAGCTGTCAACAGTTCAGTGATGTAGAGGTGGACAGAAGAAAAACCAGCATCTGTAAGTTGTAAAAAAAAATGTTTGCGTGTCTACAGTTGCAAAGTCTTGGAACGGTTTAGGACATTTCATCGAATGATTTCTCCATTTTCCTTGCCTTCCTGTGTTTGTTGTGCTGTTTCTGCCCCCTTTTCTCTTTGTGTATTTGCAGGCCAGAGTTTCCTGGGTTTCACGCTGACTTGCAGTTCCATCCACTGTCCATCCCGGGGTTCTCCTCCAATTGTGTTTGGGTACCGAGGCGTGGTGATCGGCGACCTGGTCTGGCCATCTCATCTCATCCCAGTGCTGCTGCCTCCATCTGTTTATGTTTATATATTGCATCCTTTTGCTTGAAATCCTACCCTTCTCTTTTCTTAAACCCCCCCCCCCTCCTCCCTTCTCTCACACACCTCACCTACACCCACCCGCACATTACTGATACTCAAGAGCCTATCATGGCTCATTACGCTGACCACACGCCCAAGGGCCCTCCATAGCTCGCTTGCATTCACCCTACAACAATTCCACTACTTCTTTATTATTATTTTTTACTTTTCTGTGCTCTCCTCTCTCTGTCCTACATCCTCTCTCTGTCCTGTCTCCCCTCTTTTCTTTCTCTACCCGGCTGGCCTTTCGCAGGAAGGTCCCCCCATATGAGCCAGGTCCTGCTCAAGGTTTCTCCTCTAAAGTGGAGTTTTTCCTTGCCACTGTTTGGTATAAAGGTTTTTTTTTTCTCCCTACGTGGGAGTTTTTACCTGCCATTATCATTGATTGATTTAATATATAATCTTAGTTGATGATATTTGCTCGGGGGTCATGCTCTGGGTCTCTGTAAAGCGCCTAGAGACAATTGTCATTGTAACAGACGCTATATAAATAAAATTGAATTGAATTGAATTGAATTGATCCAGTGAATCTGCAGAAAGCTGAGTGTCGGTGAGATGAGGTCCAGAAATCGTGATGTCGGTGCACCGAAACAGCACCGAAATAAAAACAGATGTGATTCTGCAGCAGAAATCACCGCATGGACTCAGGAACACCTCCAGAAATCACTGACTATGAGCAAGTTTAAACTTGACCATGCTAACGAGAAGCTAAATGTGCTCCAGGAATGCTGTTACCTGTTCTGGGTCAGCTAATGCTAATGCAGCTAATGCAGCTAATGCAGCTAATGCAGCTAATGCAGCTAATGCAATGCAGCTAATGCAGCAGCTAAGCAGCTAAAGCAGCTAATGCAGCTACTGCAGCTAATGCAGCTGCAGCTACAGCTGCAGCTAATGCAGCTACTGCAGCAAATGCAGCTACTGCAGCTAATGCAGCTAATGCAGCTACTGCAGCTAATACAGCTAATGCAGCTAATGCAGCTAATGCAGGGTCGTTCCTGTGTGGAGTCAGGGGGGATCTACTGGAACCCAAACAGGTGGCTGGTCCACATATAGACAACCATGCACGCTCAATCCATGCTAACTCATGCTAACTCATAAGCCATTCTTGCTGTGGGACAACAGTCCTGACCACCAAGCCACCATGCTGAAGAGGCTAGCTTACACATCTGGAAGCGAAACACGAATGCTACAGGTTCCAGAGCAACATGTGCTCCTACATCGGCGACGTCTGTCAGAGAAGATCTTGCCTCTTTCAGCAAGACAACGCTGGACTGGATATCACTTCACATGTTTCAGCATCGATACCAAAACTAATAACGTGTGTCTGTTATCAATACCTAAACTGTACAACATCAAGTCATATTGGACATTAGGGCTGGGCAATCAATCGAAAATTAATCAAAGCCTTCACTGAGAACCATTTCACCACCGTAATCTCGCCCATGTCGACTATTTCAATTGTTTAAAATATTCAGTAAATGACCATAAATAGTTTATCTCTGTGCATTTCCCTTCTCTTTCCTTCTTCACGCGGTTTCAGTTTTTAAATGCAGAAACCTTAACGAGGGAAACAAGTAATTAGCAGCTGTTCAGTTTCACAAAGGTTCAGTTCAACCCAGGAAAGAGACTTCTGGAGCATCTCGTCTGGGTTTTACCTCTAACCCCTGAACTGAAGAGACACCGAGCATTAAAGCGTTCAGCGTCTTTACCGTCGCCAGCTGTTCACGACGTCTACGCAGTAGCTGCCAGCTGGTACCGACACATCTGGGAGTAAAACCCGAACCCGGTCCAACGAAACAACAATCTGGCTGTCAGAGACCCAGATGAAGCTCCTCGTCACAGGGCTGTCATCAGATTCATCGTTAGAGATCTTCTGTCCTCCAGTTTGGATGAATCCAGTTGGTCTAGATCCAGAATATCCTCTGTTATACTAAATTATCAACAGTTAGGGTTAAAATTAGTGTTAGGGTTACCTTAACCCTAACGCTAACGCTAACAGGATACTGGAATGTTCTCCTTTCTGAGTAAAGACACTGATTTGTACATCAGCTGATTTTAACGAGTTAAAATGTTGTTTTCCTTCAACTTAGAGATGTTGGTCTAGTTCTGGCTGCCATTCTCATCACATATTTCAGCTTTTTTTAAAATGTAAAACTTTTAACTTTTGTTCCAAATGATGAAGACATGCATGGATACTGATAAATATCAGTTTCAGAGCAGAACCGTCCCTAATTATTAGGGGTGAGTATTGGCAAGGACCTCGCAATACGATATGTATCATGATACTTGGGTCACGATACAATATTATCGCGATATTCTACCCAGTTAATAGTAAAATTCAAAGTAGAGAAGAAAAATCAAGTTGCTGTATATGTTCAAATTGCACACATTGAAACTATTTGCTTCAAAACAACGTATTTATTGTTTTATATTAGTGTTTTGTGAAAAAATAGATATTATATTAGGCGGCCGAAAATCGCGATATATTGCCAAATCGATTTTTTTTCACACCCCTAATTACGAGGACATGCATGGATACTGATAAATATCAGTTTCAGAGCAGAACCGTCCCTAATTATTAGGGGTGAGTATCGGCAAGGACCTCGCAATACGATATGGATTATGATACTTGGGTCACGATACGATATTATCGCGATATTCTACCCAGTTAATATCAAAATTCAAAGTAGAGAAGAAAAATCAAGTTGCTGTATATGTTCAAATTGCACAAATTGAAACTATTTGCTTCAAAACAACGTATTAATTGTTTAATATTAGTGTTTTTGAAAAAATCGATATCAGGAGCTGAAAAATTGATATTATATTGGGCGGCCGAAAATCGCGATATATTGCCAAATTGATTTTTTTTTCACACCCCTAATTACGAGGACATGCATGGATACTGATAAATATCAGTTTCAGATCAGAACCGTCCCTAATTATTAGGGGTGAGTATCGGCAAAGACCTCGCAATACGATATGTATCATGATACTTGGGTTACGATACGATATTATTGCAATATTCTACCCAGTTAATATCAAAATTCAAAGTAGAGAAGAAAAATCAAGTTGCTCTATATGTTCAAATTGCACAAATTGAAACTATTTGCTTCAAAACAATGTATTAATTGTTTTATTAGTGCTTTTGAAAAAATCGATATCAGGAGCTAAAAAAAATTGATATTATATTGGGCGGCCGAAAATCGCGATATATTGCCAAATTGATTTTTTTTCACACCTCTAATTACGAGGACATGCATGGATACTGATAAATATCAGTTTCAGAGCAGAACCTGTCCCTAATTATTAGGGGTGAGTATTGACAAGGACCTCGCAATACGATATGTATCATGATACTTGGGTCACGATACGATATTATCGCGATATTCTACCCAGTTAATATCAAAATTCAAAGTAGAGAAGAAAAATCAAATTGCTGTATATGTTCAAATTGCACAAATTGAAACTATTTGCTTTAAAACAACGTATTTATTGTTTTATATTAGTGTTTTTGAAAAAATCGATATCAGGAGCTAAAAAATCGTGATATATTGCCAAATCGATTTTTTTTTCACACCTCTAATGATGAGGACATGCATGGATACTGATAAATATCAGTTTCAGAGCAGAACCGTCCCTAATTATTAGGGGGGAGTATTGGCAAGGACCTCGCAATACGATATGTATCATGATACTTGGGTCACGATACGATATTATCGCGATATTCTACCCAGTTAATATCAAAATTCAAAGTAGAGAAGAAAAATCAAGTTGCTGTATATGTTCAAATTGCACAAATTGAAACTATTTGCTTCAAAACAACGTATTTATTGTTTTATATTAGTGTTTTTGAAAAAATTGATATCAGGAGCTAAAAAATTTATATTATATTGGGCGGCCGAAAATCGCGATATATTGCCAAATCGATTTTTTTTTTCACACCCCTAATTACGAGGATATGCATGGATATACTGATAAATATCAGTTTCAGAGCAGAACCGTCCATAATTATTAGGGGTGATTATTGGCAAGGACCTTGCAATACGATATGTATTATGATACTTGGGTCACGATACGATATTATCGCGATATTATACCCAGTTATTATCAAAATTCAAAGTAGAGAAGAAAAAATCAAGTTGCTGTATATGTTCAAATTGCACAAATTGAAACTATTTGCTTCAAAACAACCTATTTATTGTTTTATATTAGTGCTTTTGAAAAAATCAATATCAGCAGCTGAAAGATTGATATTATATTGGGCGGCCGAAAATCGTGATTTATTGCCAAATCAATTTTTTTTCACACCCCTAATTACGAGGACATACATGGATACTGATAAATATTAGTTTCAGTGCAGTACCGTCCCCAATTATTAGGGGTGAGTATTGGCAAGGACCTCGCAATACGATATGTATCATGATACTTGGGTCACGATACGATATTAATGCGATATTATACCCATTTAATATCAAAATTCAAAGTAGAGAAAAAAAAATCAAGTTGCTGTATTTGTTCAAATTGCAAAAATTGAAACTATTTGCTTCAAAACAACGTATTTATTGTTTTATATTAGTGCTTTTGAAAAAATCTATATCAGGAGCTGAAAAATCGATATTATATTGGGCGGCTGAAAATCACGATATATTGCCAAATAGATCTTTTTTCACACCCCTAATTACGAGGACATGCATGGATACTGATAAATATCAGTTTCAGAGCTGAAACGTCCATAATTATTAGGGGTGAGTATTGGCAAGGACCTCGCAATACGATATGTATCATGATACTTGGGTCATGATACGATATTATAGCGATATTCTACCCAGTTAATATCAAAATTCAAAGTAGAGAATAAAAAAATCAAGTTGCTGTATATGTTCAAATTGCACAAATTGAAAATATTTGCTTCAAAACAACGTATTTATTGTTTTATATTGGTGTTTTTGAAAAAATCGATATCAGGAGCTGAAAAATTGATATTATATTAGGTGGCCAGAAATCGCGATATATTGCCAAATAGATTTTTTTTTCACACCCCTAATGATGAGGACATGCATGAATACTGATAAATATCAGTTTCAGAGCAGAACCGTCCCTAATTATTAGGGATGAGTATTGGCAAGGACCTCGCAATATGATATGTATCATTATACTTGGGTCACGATACGATATTATCGTGATATTCTACCCAGTTAATATCAAAATTAAAAGTAGAGAAGAAAAGTCAAGTTGCTGTATATGTTTAAATTGCACAAACTGAAACTATTTGCTTCAAAACAACGTATTTATTGTTTTATATTAGTGTTTTTGAAAAAATTGATATTATATTGGGCGGCTGAAAATCGCGATATATTGCCAAATAGATTTTTTTTCACAGCCCTAATTACGAGGACCTGCATGGATACTGATAAATATCAGTTTCAGAGCAGAACCGTCCCTCGTTCATCCTCCCTGAAGACCCGTCACGTACTGGTTTAACGTACTGGTTTGACGTACTGGTTTAACGTACTGGTTTGACGTACTGGTTTGACGTACTGGTTTAACGTACTGGTTTAACGTACTGGTTTGACGTACTGGTTTAACGTACTGGTTTAACGTACTGGTTTGACGTACTGGTGTCCAGTTCCACCACAGAGCTCCATAAGCAGTGGGGATTTATGGGTGTTTTTCCAGAGGGGGAACAGAGCTGTTAACTCTGTAACAGATTTGTCAGCTGTTTTGTAAAACTCCCAACCAGAAGAGAAATAAAAGCGGCTGTTGTGCTGCTAACTCAGCAGTGATTTGTCTTTGTCCATTTCCTCCTCCTCGTTTTCTTCTCCCTCCGAATGTTCAAGCGCTTTCTCTTCATCTCTCCGCTGTCACGGCCACGTTTTTATCCATTTTCCTCCCTCCTCTTTCTCCTTACTCTCTCTTCTCTGTCCTTCTTTTTTACATTTTGATTCCCTCGCTCTCAGCTGGAGACGAGCGGCGAAGCGCCTCTGATACACTCGACTTTGATGATGGGAAATGGAATTGAAATGTTCCGCGGTCGAATGTGGAGGTGGGAGTCAGAGAGGTGAGTTCACGGGGGGGGGAACGAGGAGTCAGCTAGAAACGAAAGAGAGGAAGAAGGGAGGGAGGAGAGGAGGAAGGGATGAGGAGCTGGAGGAAGGGAGAGTAAAGAGATGGAAACAGGAGGATGACAAAACTACAGACGAAAAAATGCATGAAGAAATCTGAATACTGAGATGAATGGAGGAGGAGGAAGAAGAAGAAAACAGGGGGAACAGAGGGAAAGAAAATAGAAGAAGAAGGAGAAATAAACAGAAATAACTCTTGAGGACCAGATCAGAGACGACAGTGAAGGCAGCATCTGTATTCAGAGACGATCATCCAGATAAAACACTCGTTCAACTGCAAGTGAAATAAAAAAATACTGGACAGGAAGATGTTCCGTTCATCACTGATACCTGCTTCAAGGTGTAGAAACGTGACATTTTCATCTCCGCTGTTATTCACCAACAGCTGATATAAAGAGGAGAAACAGATGAACGCTGTCCTTTAAAATATTCATGACAGCGTTAATGTTCACCCTCTGATGGCTGCAGAATCATCTCTGCTCCAAACGGCTGATTTTCACGAGTACGACATAAACGTTGACATCCACGCTGGTGAATGAGCGCCGACCCGGCGTGAGAGCGCCGCTCGGCTCTGAACCCGACCACCACGGCGAGCTCTAACCCCAACCCTCTAACCCAAACCCTCTAACCCCAACCCTCTAACCCAAACCCTCTAACCCGAACCCTCTAACCCGACCCTCCACCAGGATAACGGTTCATCTCATTTAAGTTCATACAAACTAAAATGTTGACGGCATCATAAATATCTACTCAGGTAGAAGCAAAGAAATTACCCATCAGCCTCCAGTCCCTCACTCTGCCCCAATACGACCTGGTTCTACAGCCTTTTGGTCCAAATTTGACCTTCACTGAAGGACAAATGAAGGTCTTCCGTCCCAGAGATCATCTCTTCTGTCCCAGAGATCATCTTTTCTGTCCCATAAATCATCTCTTCTGTCCCAGAGATCATCTCTTCTGTCCCAGAGATCATCTCTTCTGTCCCAGAGATCATCTCTTCTGTCCCATAGATCATCTCTTCTGTCCCAGAGATCATCTCTTCTGTCCCAGAGGTCATCTCTTCTGTCCCAGAGATCATCTCTTCTGTCCCAGAGATCATGTCTTCTGTCCCAGAGATCATGTCTTCTGTCCCAGAGATCATGTCTTCTGTCCCAGAGATCATCTCTTCTGTCCCAGAGATCATCTCTTCTGTCCTAGAGATCATGTCTTCTGTCCCAGTGATCATCTCTTCTGTCCCAGAGATCATGTCTTCTGTCCCAGAGATCATCTCTCCTGTCCCAGTGATCATCTCTTCTGTCCCAGAGAGCATCTCTTCTGTCCCAGAGATCATCTCTTCTGTCCCAGAGATCATCTCTCCTGTCCCAGTGATCATCTCTTCTGTCCCAGAGATCATCTCTTCTGTCCCAGAGATCATCTCTTCTGTCCCAGAGATCATCTCTTCTGTCCCAGTGATCATCTCTTCTGTCCCAGAGATCATCTCTTCTGTCCCAGAGATCATCTCTTCTGTCCCAGAGATCATCTCTTCTGTCCCAGAGATCATCTCTTCTGTCCCAGATCATCTCTTCTGTCCCAGAGATCATCTCTTCTGTCCCAGAGATCATCTCTTCTGTCCCAGAGATCATGTCTTCTGTCCCAGAGATCATCTCTTCTGTCCCAGTGATCATCTCTTCTGTCCCAGAGATCATCTCTTCTGTCCCAGAGATCATGTCTTCCGTCCCAGAGATCATCTCTTCTGTCCCAGAGATCATCTCTTCTGTCCCAGAGATCATGTCTTCCGTCCCAGAGATCATCTCTTCTGTCCCAGAGATCATCTCTTCTGTCCCAGAGATCATGTCTTCCGTCCCAGAGATCATCTCTTCTGTCCCAGTAATCATCTCTTCTGTCCCAGAGATCATGTCTTCTGTCCCAGAGATCATCTCTTCTGTCTCAGAGATCATCTATTCTGTCCCAGAGATCATGTCTTCTGTCCCAGAGATCATCTCTTCTGTCCCAGAGATCATCTCTTCTGTCCCAGTGATCATCTCTTCTGTCCCAGAGATCATGTCTTCTGTCCCAGAGATCATCTCTTCTGTCCCAGAGATCATGTCTTCCGTCCCAGAGATCATCTCTTCTGTCCCAGTAATCATCTCTTCTGTCCCAGTGATCATCTCTTCTGTCCTAGATATAATTTCTTCTGTCCCAGAGATCATCTCTTCTGTCCCAGTTATCATCTCTTCTGTCCCAGTGATCATCTCTTCTGTCCTAGATATAATTTCTTCTGTCCCAGAGATCATCTCTTCTGTCCCAGTTATCATCTCTTCTGTCCCAGTGATCATCTATTCTGTCCCAGAGATCATCTCTTCTGTCCCAGTGATCATGTCTTCTGTCCCAGAGATCATGTCTTCTGTCCCAGAGATCATGTCCCATCTGGACCACAGAACTCTTCATAAATGAGCCAGAGGTACCAGACATGTCTGTCGTCATCTTCACTGTTCAGCCTGACAGAAAACCAGGATCAAACTTAACCCTCCAACTGAAAACACTTCAAGGACTGAAGAAAACTAATATTTTCTCTGGCTACAAAAAAAAAAAAACCCCACATTTTCTGGAAAACGTTTCTTCTTCAGTCCCAACGTACCAAACACTTGTGCACATATGTCACTAACAATCTCATCAAAGCAGGTGACATTAATTCCAAGTCTTGCTGTATTTTTTTTTAAATGCTTTTATATGTAGGAGTCTGTTTTTTTTTTCCTTTTTTGCCCATAAAGCTACGTTTAGAGCTCGACTCCTCTGATCAAAAGCTTCCCATCCAGCGGTTTGACAGCTGCGACGGATGAGCCCAAACATTTGAGCTAGAAATGTTGAAAACAGGGACTGAACTTCCTCTAAAGGCAGATCCTCTCCAAACACAGCCTGAAAGGCAGTGGCGGGAGCTGTTCTGGAGCTGGCGGGTGTTTTTCTAACCCTGAACCTGCCCTCTGCCTCGCAGCAGCAGGAATAAAAAAATAAAAGCCTCTGTGGCGCCGCTCAGACGTGCAGCCGGCAGCGGCAGCTGATCCGAGCTGAGCCTCAACATCAACTCTGGTTTCTGCCTCTCAGGTTAAATGTGTTTATGTGGCTGGAACCAGGAAGAGTTTTTGTTTACATTCTTTCTTTCTTTTATATGTATACTCATTATTGATAGATAACTGCAGTTGAGAGGTAGACGTTTGTTTTTTTAACATAAAAAATCTGTGGTGTTGATTCCCATTGTTTCTACGCGTTTGTATGATGTATTTTAGGGATGGAACGGTTACCGGTATTACGGTAAAACGCAGTAAAATCTTACGCGTTAACGATTACCGTTTATGTTTGACTTCATCTCATTATCACGGTCGATTACCAGGATGTGTAATATCAGCCTCATTCAAGTCTGCGAGCGACTCGCGACTGTGTCTCGCGTGAATATGTAGCTTGTAACATCGGTATCGTAACGTTAGCATGGCTAACTAATTCTTTTTTTAAAGAATGCAGAGGGACAACTGCCGCAGAGCACTTGTTTACATTTTATTGTAATTTGTAGAAGCAACTTGAAGGAGCTAAGGCTAATGCTTCAAGCTACTGAGATGTTTGACCAAGAGTAACCTGGTTGACGCGCTTCGCTAACTCGCTTTTCGTAAACATTATTGTTGCATGTTGATAGAAAAATGACCAGAACGATGTTCTTCTGATGCAGTTAAAATATTAATTTATTCCATTAACTGATCCGACAACCATAACGCCAGCAGTTAGCGCCACAGCGGTCACCTAACAGCTAACCAATAACAGGCAGCTACCTTTTTACCTGACCCTGAGGTAACAACACAGCGACACCCACAGACACACAGAGTGAACTACAATTCAGAACAACATATTTGGCTCCTAAACAACTGTTTCTTTATTTACACATTTATACGTATTTAAGGTTCAGCTTAATTTCAAAAGTTTATTTCATTTAAACTTCACTATAATTTTTGTTTTGATAATTGTTTGCATATTTTGACCCACTATGGTTGTTAAAGTGTTTATTTAAATTTGCAGCAGACAAATCAGCTTTGTTCCTGTTAATTATTTTGTTCATTTAAAATAAAACCTCTTTCTGTGCCAGTTGTTTCTCCTTTTAATGCGAAAGTTTCATTTTGATAAGATTTGGGCCTCTGATGGTTTAGTATGACAAGAAAATCACAAGATTTTGTTAAATTATTTAAATGTATGTATTTTTTGGACATTTGTACAGCAATGAAGAATACCGCGATAATATCGTAAACCGTGATAATTTGGTCACGATAATCGAGATATCAAATTTTCTATATCGTTACATCCTTAATGTATTTACTCTGCAAAGATCTTTCCAGGTGAAGACGCACACACCTGAATACAACACGACCACCTGACATCATCTCAGCGGTCCCTCTTGGACGGGGGGGCTGCCATCAAAATGTCCTCCGAGAGCATCCTTCCCAACAACCCAGGAGCCATTCAGTGAAAGTCAGTTCGTTAGCTAGCACGTCGGAGCACCTCGTCACTCGCCAGAAGTATCCGGAGATCATGACACTGCGATTTAGCATTCACGGCCAGAAAACAGCTCAGATCTCCTGATGGACTGGACCATAGAGTCAGCTGATGAATGCATTAATTTATTAACGCCGACATTTATTTTATCGCGCGTTAACACGTGTTGCTCACGTGCTTTTGTTTTGAAAAGTCTGTTTCTGGCTGCTGCAGAACCGCAAGAGAATTAGCAGGTAAACATGGAAAAGCTAAAACAGACATGGAGAACGGTAAAAATCAGGTAGAAATATTAAAAATTCTGTAGAAAAATAAATTCTGGACTGCAACCAAACGTTTGTGGTCATTCCTCCATGTTCCATCAGATCTGCTCCATGTGTTCACTGTCCTGCTGTTCTCTAGCTGGTTACTGCAGTGCAGCTCCATCTAGTGGCTCAGATGTGTAATGACAACAGAAAGTCCAGTCCTCCATTATAAAACTAATTCAGTTCTGTGGCCCGTTTTTTAATTTCATATTTTTGATCCAAGTCTAAAATTGAAATAGTAAAAAAAAACAGTCTTTTCTTTCATTTTTTTGTGTTAGATTAAAAAATTAAAAACGTAATAAAATGTCACTTTTTTTTTTTTTTTTTTTACTTTTTGATCGACAGTTGAAAATGGAAAGAATGATTGATACACAGATTGGTAAAGTTACTGAACTTTAACATGGACATTTTCATTTTAAAGTTCTCCCAGACGGAGGATTCAACAGAAACAAGGTTATTTGTAACAACTGACAAGTTGAACTCCCCGTTAAAAGTTTCTGCTGTTACCTCAGAAATTAATGTTTTAATGTTCTGATTGTGCTGAGACACAATCATTTTGTTGGATTTTGTCTGTAGACTTTTTTTTATATATATATATATGGGGCCCCTAAGGGCCCCACAGACCACTGATGTTTTTAAACGAAGCCTAAAAACGTACCTTTTTACAAGAGCATTTTGCTAATATCTCTTTTAATCCATTTATTGTTCTTAACACTTTTATTTTTATCTATTTATTCATTTTATATATTTTTTTTTTCATCTTTTTGTTGTTAGCACTTTGAGATTTTAAATATAAAGTGCAATACAAATAAAATTTATTATTATTATTATTATTATTATTATTATTATTATTATATGTATATATAAACAGGATGACATTAATGCCCTGGCAGTGAGAATAAGCTTTATTTTATTTTACATTTTTTAAGATGAGATTTACACTAAATATGTGTTACTGACAAGTGCTGATGTTAAAAGTGTTTGAACAACAAATGTTATGACACTTTAGTTCATATGGCAGCAGAACATTTAAATAAAAGTGACCTTTACACTACTTTTGAATTCATTATTTGATTTTCCGTATACGATGCGATTAATCGTGATTAATCAGGGAAATAATGCGATTAATCGCGATTAAATTTTTATTTTTACCTTAGTCTTAACACAAACTTTTCTAAGCACCTGGATATTTACTGGATATAAACACCAGCAGGTTTCAGAATGAGGATTAAAAAGTGTGAAGCTATTATTTTACATTTTGAAGACAGTTCACAACTGTCACTGCGTTTATGTGAATTACAGCCGTTAAACTTTAACACGGCGCCACCCTGAAAGAACAAACATCTACTGTTATCAGCGTGAACATCATGTTTAATGATGGCGGTCGCGCCTGAAAGCAACATGTGTGTGTTGCAGTGGCTGCTGGGAGATTTACTGTAGCAGCTGTCAGCTCAGCCTCAGAGATGATGAAGAGCTGCTGCGGTGAATTATGGTTCCTCGCCATCGTTGGTGTTCTATCTATATTTAATCTGTGACTGCGGAGGAAACGACGGCTGGTGACATCTTTGTGAGCAGTTAGACCCTCGCAGAGATTTCTGACGACGCTGTCAAAATAAAACCAGAGGAGGCGGAAACAGTGAGACTGATGATTAAAGTCACGCCGTTACGCTCCCAGTTCAAGCTTTGATCTCATTCATCATCATCTGGTTTTCTCTTCTTGGAGAGAAAAAAAAAAAACACAAGTAAAAAATACAGATGTTGAAGTGTAACGCAAATGATTCCAGGCAAAATTAAAGGAAACATCTGGAAAGAGTTCTCAGGGGAAAGTCAAAGATCAGTGAACCTTGTGGCCAGTTTGATCCAGATGTTGGGGTGACGGAGGTGTGAACCTTGTGGCCAGTTTGATCCAGATGTTGGGGTGATGGAGGTGTGAACCTTGTGGCCAGTTTGATCCAGATGTTGGGGTGACGGGGGTGTGAACCTTGTGGCCAGTTTGATCCAGATGTTGGGGTGACGGAGGTGTGAACCTTGTGGCCAGTTTGATCCAGATGTTGGGGTGACGGAGGTGTGAACCTTGTGGCCAGTTTGATCCAGATGTTGGGGTGATGGAGGTGTGAACCTTGTGGCCAGTTTGATCCAGATGTTGGGGTGACGGAGGTGTGAACCTTGTGGCCAGTTTGATCCAGATGTTGGGGTGACAGAGGTGTGAACCTTGTGGCCAGTTTGATCCAGATGTTGGGGTGAAGGGGGTGTGGTTTAGAGCTGTGTTTATTCCAGCTGTGGTCATCCATGCGGTCTGAAGCTCCAGAGATCCACCAACATGGTGGATCATCTCAGGACACCAAACAGGGAAGTCAACAGGTTCAAAGCACACGAATGATCAATTTAAAGCTCAATTAAAATAAAATGTTAATGATCATCCAATTATGCATTAAAATCCTAAACGAACCCAGTTCAGTCCAGTTTAATCCGATTTAATCCCTTTCAATTCAAATACAATCCTGTCCAAAATTGATTCTATTGAATCCAGTTTTAATCCGATGCAATCAAATTCAATCTTGCTGAATTAAATATATTTCAACTAAATCAAATTGTAATTAGTTATTACCAGGGATGCACGATAAGGTTTTTTAAAACTGATACAGATACCGATAACACACATATACTTAAGATTATTACATCAATACTATGAACAAAATCAAAAATAATTTTGACTCTTTAAATGAACAGATATTTATTTTTCCAATATAAAACTATTGTCAAGCCTCTCAAACATTTTCATAAAGCTATCAAACAAACCTATTTGATATCTCACATTAACTTAAATACGGTTTATTACTGACTGATATAAAAAATAAAGGCTCCTTGAACTGATGGAAATACATGCATCAGAATTACTAACTGAAAAAGATTAACATTTAAAAGATTTTGACTTGTGGTTTCATTTAAATTAATACTTTTAATTATAGTAAATGAGGTTCAGTAGTTTTTGTTTTTAATATTTAAACTTCATGGAAGCTTTAGATGAGAGGAATGAGGGAGAGGAGCATTAGCATTAGCTTCCGTTAGCTCACGTTAGCGCGATTTCAAAACTCCATGGAAGCGATTGTTATGTTGTAGGTGGCTGATCAGGTTTTACGTATTAAAGCTTGTGCTTCCCTCCTCGTAGAATTCACTCGGAGGATTCGTCACAAATAACCACCAAACTATCTTCTTCTGAAACTTTAACCAAGTTCCACGCCGCCATGTTTGTTGTGATCAGCGCTGTGCTGCAGGCTGCATTCAAGGTGTAACGTAAATCTCAGAGATGCTCAGAGGCTGCAGCAGGTAGATGAGGTTCAATCGTTTAGTTTTCATGTTTTTTTCCTCCTTCGGTCTCTTCCTCTCCTGTCCTTTATTCAGTTTTCCCTCCGTGACTTCTCTCTCATCTGCTCTGGCCTCCATCTTGGTTCCTCGCCATCATTTGCATGGGTCCTGCTGACGGTGCAGATTCGCGGGCTAATAACAGAACCAGACAGCTACATTCATTACCGCCGGCCCCGCAGCGCTCGCAGCACGCCGCCATAAATCACACACAAGCAGACTCGCACCAGAGGATTCTGGGAGCTCAGACGGCCAGACGTTAAACACCTCTGGGCGACTGCAGTCGTCCATTAAAACCCTCCACGTCACCTGGAACGACTCTGCTTCAGGTTTCCAGGTTTGACTCGGACCGAGCTCCTCTGATTGGTCCTGCAGGCTCGGCCCGTTCGGATCAAACCGATATTGATCTTCTCAGACAACAGAGAAACAACTGCTGCAGATCGCTTCTAGAACAGGAAAGGGTTTGTTCAGAGCGTAAAAAAGAAAAAAGAAAAGAAGGAGGAGTTCAAGAGGTTATCATTAAACGTCCGACCCGGTTCTGTGAACGTCTGCAGGTGTGTTAACGGTTGGTCCATCATCTGGAGACGTCTTTTAAACTCAGATGTAAATGTGCTCTGGTCCTGCAGCAGATCCAACGAGTCCTTCAGCAGGTACCTTTGACACGTGAAACACCTGAAACACCTGAAACCCCTGAAACACCTGAAATATGGAGCCCCGTTTGGGTCATAATTCAATGAATAAATGAGTCTATTATTATGAAATACAGGCGTTTATTATTATTATGAAATATTTCCCATTATTATGATAATGGTTTCGTTTTTCATAAGAATGATTTGTGTGTCAATCACAGCAGAGAGGGCGGAGCCATTTATGTGATTGGCTGCTCTTTCATTCAGGCATAAGCAACAGAACAGTGAATATCGATAGTGGGCGAGAGGTGCAATGTATATACTCCAGGCCAGTAGGTGGCAGAATGCACCTCAGTTTACGGTTAAAAGTTGACATCGACTAAGAAACGTCAAGGTTTCCCGTAGCTCAGTCCAAGCTGCCATAGCTACAATCGGACTAGGAGCGCACCTTGATGCTAACGCTGCTAACGGGCCTCACGGCCAAAACTAGTCGATGTCAGAGCGTAGAATGGAGAAGGATCAGCCAATGAGCGTGCAGGTCAACCACTGGTCCCGCCCACTGGCAAAATGTCATTATTATGTAAAAACTCATTCTTGGATTAAAAAAAAAGCCATTCTGAAATAAATTATTATGCATTAAACTAAGATTAAATATAATAAAAATGTTTTTCATAATAATTACATTTTTTTTCATAATAATGGGAGATATTTCATAATGATACACATTTTTTTCATAATATTAAAAAATATTTCATAATAATAAACATGTATTTCATAATAATTAGAAACATTTCATAATAATGGATACATATTTCATAATAATAAACGCCTTTATTTCATAATAATAGACTCATTTATTCATTGAATTATGACCCAAATGGGGCTCCATACTGAAACCTCTGGAACCCGATCCAGTCAGTTGTGAAGGATGAACGGACGAGTAGAAGACAGTGATGGTGGGATGAAAGGACAGACGTATAAAGCTAGAGGAACCAGTTCCAGGTCATCAGGTAGAAAAGCACATTTTATTAGACGTCACTCATCGTTTTTATACGAATAATTCCAGAAAAGACAAATGACGGTGAGATAAAACATCTTTACGTGAGCGGATCAACCTGACGGATCCGGTCGAGCAGAACTGGGCCACGACTCCCCCTCCCCCTGGGACTGAGGACCAGACGCTCCATGATCCCAGTCCCAGTCCCAGTTAGGAACCAGTCTGTCCAGTCAAACACAACTTCAGAGTGAAGAAGCAGCTTTTTTTAAATGTGAGAATCAGAAAAGTCCATCAGAACTCTGAGCCGGTCTACGGGAGGTCCAGAGGAGGAACCAATCAGAGCTCTCCTCCCTGCTCAGGTGCTGTTTCCCTCCCAGTCAGAACCAGAGTAGAAGGACCGGTCCACCGGGACACCCGGAGGTCGTCTGAGGAAACATCCACTTTCTGCTGACGAAACTGACACTGAAAATGAAATAATGTTTCAGCTTTTATTGAAAGTGGCTTTAACTTGGAGGACGTTCTACTTTTTAACGGAGCGACCCGTTTGATGCAGCACCAGAGAGGTGTGGGCTTCAGAACCGGCCGTTAAACCCATCAGGCTGCTGAGTGGAGCCCAGATCAGCCGGCTGATGTAAGCTGGAGAAACCAGATGAGCCGGAGCTGGTGAGCTGGATCAGAATCAGCTCAACAGAAACGGTGGGGGGGGGCGTTACGGGCCTTCAGAACCAAGCCTTTGGACTCCAGAGTATCTGCTGGATCAGTTCTGGATCAGTTCTGGATTATTTCAGCTCACGCTGTGTGAGAGATATGAAAGCAGATCAGAACAGCGCCAGTCTGGATTCATCAGTACAGAGGTTCTGAGTTTAGACCCGACTGATCCGGACCTGAGAGGAGGAGACTCAGACCGCTGGAGACAGAACCAGAAGACACGTATACGTTTTCTAAACTGATGGTGACGCCGCTGTAACGAGCTTCCTGTAATTAACTGACAATCCTGTTAACTGACATAAACTGAGAAGATCTGGATGCTCAGGTGTCTTTTAAGTGTCACCTGTTGGACTGAACCAGGGTTAGAATAGTTCTGGATTTTCCTTTATTTTTAGTTTTTATTTAGGTTTTAGTTTAGTTGAAATTCGTTTTTAGAGCAGTTTTGCTAGTTTTTATTCGTTTTTGTTTTGAAATACTTAGTTTTAGTTTAGTTTTTATTAGTTTTAGTTTTATTTTGTAAATTAGGGTTGTAATTTTGGTTGGAGTGAAGCACTGAACTTTTTGAAGGCTATCGAATCACATAGTCGTGTTTACATTCTGGTCTCAATAAACATATTTATCAATGCGTCTTCCCTCTTGTGGTGTTCCTGCGTATTTACTGACCAGCAGCTATCTGGTCTCCATGGAAACAGTCCATTATAGTTGCTGTTTTCTCCCGTTCCTTCCCAACGCTGACTGGCCTGCAGCTGTAGCTTCTCTTTCCAGGGGGCTAGCTTAGGCTAGCTTATCCAGCTAGTCTTGGTTAGCTTCTCTTTCCAGGGGGCTAGCTTAGGCTAGCTTATCCAGCTAGTCTTGGTTAGCCTTCTTTCCAGGGAGCTAGCTTAGGCTAGCTTATCCAGCTAGTCTTGGTTAGCCTTCTTTCCAGGGAGCTAGCTTAGGCTAGCTTATCCAGCTAATCTTGGTTAGCCTTCTTTCCAGGGGTCTAGCTTAAGCTAGCTTATCCAGCTAGTCTTGGTTAGCCTTCTTTCCAGGGGGCTCGCTTAAGCTAGCTTATCCAGCTAGTCTTGGTTAGCCTTCTTTCCAGGGAGCTAGCTTAGGCTAGCTTATCCAGCTAGTCTTGGTTAGCCTTCTTTCCAGGGGGCGAGCTTAGGCTAGCTTATCCAGCTAGTCTTGGTTAGCCTTCTTTCCAGGGGGCTAGCTTAGGCTAGCTTATCCAGCTAGTCTTGGTTAGCCTTCTTTCCAGGGGGCTAGCTTAGGCTAGCTTATCCAGCTAGTCTTGGTTAGTATTCCACACATTGTATCACCTGCTTCTACAACAAGACACTTATTTTTATCGTTAACACAGTCATAGTCAAAGAAATCCCAAATAGGACTGAGAGGCAGCCATCACTGCTGATTTTTTTTGTAGTTGTCGTTGTACGGTGGAGCGAAGTTAATAGATTTCAAACGTTTAAGAGGGAAAAAATTACAAACACGATAACGAAGGACGTTCTTGACATTATTATAGGTAATTTTAGTTTGTTTTATAATCACATAACACAGTTTCAGTTAGTTATTGTTTTTTAAAAAGCTCTTGTTTTTATTCTATTTCAGTTAATGAAAATGTTTTTTTCAGTTCTCGTTATTTCGTTCGTTTTCGTTAACTTTAATAACCCTGGTCTGAGGTCGGGGCTCATCTGGAAGACGTGACTCCATCTTCTGTGCTCGTCGCCCCTAAAGCAGCCCCACAGAATGATGCTGCCACCGTCGTGCTTCACAGTGGTGTCGCTCCCTTTTTCCTCCAATCATGAGAATAATCATAAAACGGTTTAATTTGAGTCCCATCAGATAAGATCTTTGTTCCCATGTGCAGCTGCAGCTGTGTTTTAAGGGATCTTGTTTTACTGCAGATAAAGACTCCTCCTCCTGGTTTCAGCCTCATCTTCACGTGCTCGTTGTTCTGGTGTCTGCTTGTCTATTTCATGTGAAGACATGTTTGTCTCTGGGAGACAGAAGCTGTCTCCGTCCTGAATGATGTGACGGCTGAGTGTTTCCAGGCTTCAGTCGTCTGTCATCCATCCTGCCACCGACGACAGGAAACAAGTGATGGGGGTTTGTCGTTTTTGTTCTCGGCTGTACTGTACATGAGCATCTGCTCGTTACTGTATTCATCCCTTAATTACTGCCAACCGTCCCTGGACCGGGCCTGAACTGGGGACCGGACCGTAAACCATTAAGACACTTCCAGTTTGTTTTCTACTCTCTGGCAACCTGAGCTGCTGGGAAACAACGTTATCATCCCAGACAGGTTCTCAGAACCAACCTGGGTCCCCAGAGCGCCATCAGCAGGAGAGGAAGTCTGAGAGCCAGGCGGGTTCGGGATGATCCCGGATAAAACGGCGGCGCCCGGAGCGCCGGCGCAGAGAAAGGTAAGAGGAAGGACACCGCCAACCCAGCAGCCATGTGACAATAAAACACACACATCCGTGACGGGGTTACTGATGCACAGACGCACTGCTGACGGTGAGTTTAAACGTGAACAGCAACACACAAGCACTTCAAAGGAAACTCTCAACCTCCAACATCATCTTCATCCCACCACAGCAACCCCCTCCAGGATATACCTGTGTGCAGGTGTGTGTGTGATCCTGGGGGGCGTGGTCAGAGAACCTGGAGCTGATGGAGGATGTTGGAGACCAACAGCATCACTGGAGGAGTTTCAGAGCTGCTGATTGGTTCAGGATGATCAGAACCACAGCAGCAGATGAGACTCTTCTTTCTTTTCTTTATTTAACAGCCATTCATTCTGGCTCTTTGCTTTAGTTGATTGACATTTTTAACATGTTAATGACTCACAACTGTATTACAATAACTATTCTATGAAATAAATAAGTTGCCCTATTCAAAAATTCACATTTTATTCATTCACTT
The DNA here is from genome assembly GCA_018398805.1 of Hirundichthys speculiger. NCBI lineage: Eukaryota > Metazoa > Chordata > Actinopteri > Beloniformes > Exocoetidae > Hirundichthys > Hirundichthys speculiger. The sequence goes on from JAGFBZ010000124.1 coordinate 116,955, forward strand.
TGCATTTCTTTTACTGAGATGTTTATTGATTTAACTGTGAAAGAAATGTCTCTCCATATTAATGCAGTTTTACTTTTATTGTAACCCTATAAGGATTAGGGGTGCACGATAATTATCGACCCAATAACTATAACAGGAAATTATGACGTCATCCCGATAAGTCCGATATCAGGACGAATAGCCCCGATAACATTTATATTTCTGTCAACACAGCAGTGTCTCGCTCCCTCTGAGCCTTGAATGACCAGCAGTGAATGTTATGTTCAAGTGACGTCGGCATAATCAGAAAAATGATTACTCAATCAGGAATCAAGAATACCCCCTCATGCCAGAAAACAACTCGTTAACTCGTCATAATTTTAGTAGTTGCTGATTTTAATTGATATTCGCAGTATTTTCCCTCATGTTACACATAAAAAATAGAAAAAATAAAAAAGGCTGAAAGAACGACTAGCAAACGAGGGAACAGAGGAATTTACGTTACACCTTGAATGCAGCCTGCAGCACAGCGCTGATCACAACAAACATGGCGGCGTGGAACTTCATTAAAGTTTCAGAAGAAGATAGTTTGGTGGTTATTTGTGACGAATCCTCCGAGTGAATTCTACGAGGAGGGAAGCACAAGCTTTAATACGTAAAACCTGATCAGCCACCTACAACATAACAATCGCTTCCATGGAGTTTTGAAATCGCGCTAACGTGAGCTAATGGAAGCTAATGCTAACGTGCGCAAGCCAGCAGCACTCTCTCCTCCCCATATCTCTCTTATCTAAAGCTTTTATGAGATTAAAAAATAAAAAACAAAAACTACTGAACCTCATTTACTTTAATTAAAGGAGCCGTATGTAAGAGATCTATTAAAACGAATCATAAAATGACCCCGATATGTCAACAGACATTTAAAAATCATGTTCATTTCAAATACTTATGTCACTGACAACAGCACTCTAGCCAGGATATTCCCGTTTAAAAAGAGGAGTTGCAGCCCTCAACTGATGTTGATGTTGTCATTTTTGTTTTGGCCTGAAGCTCCACCCTCCACCTATCTCCCAATCACGAAGTCAGTAGTGTTTCTGCATCCGGGTTGCCAGCTCGGCTCTAATTATCGCAGCAGCCGCTACGAACGTGTTGGATGAAAAAATGTCTAGCTTTCCAAAACCTAAAAGACCTCGTTATGAATCCGAGTTACGTCGTGACAAGGTCCGAAATAAAACAAGGATTTGTATAGGAGATGCTTTTGATAGATGGAGACGGCTGAAAGCGGAGAAGAATTTGAAGACAGACGCCAACGTTACTGATTTTCTCCTGGACAGGTAAGATTCATAGCTAAATGTTTGGCTAACGCTAATTTACTTGGACAAGGTAACAGTGGTACCTCTACTTACGAACGCCTCTACATACGAAACTTTCAGGTTACGAAACGCCTCAACGGGAAAATATCCTCTAGTTACGAAAGATCAAAGAAAGAAAAGATCTTTCATAAAGCATTAAATATAATTAACAGAAAATAAACTTACTGTGTAGGACTCGTTGCTTGCCATGGCGGCCTACGTTCCTGCTGCATTCTGCAGCCGACCTGGCAACCTCCGGTCGGGGAGGAGAGGGAGGGTACACGCCGCTCAACAGTAATTTGAAAGTGACTGCAGTACCAGTTTTGGCCATAATCTTACAAACGGCTCCTTTAAAAGTATTAATTTAAATGGAACCACAAGCCAAAATCCTTTAAATGTTAATCTTTTTCAGTTAGTAATTCTGATGCATGTATTTCCATCAGTTCAAGGAGCCTTTATTTTTTATATCAGTCAGTAATGAACCTTATTTAAGTTAATGTGAGATATCAAATAGGTTTGTTTGATAGATTTATGAAAATGTTTGAGAGGCTTGACAATAGTTTTTCAATGAAAAAAATAAATATCTGTTCATTTAAAAAGTCCAAACTAATTTTGATTTTGTTCATAGTATTGATGTAATGATCTTAGGTATATGTGTGTGTTATCAGTTATCGGTTATCTGTATCGGTTCATCCCTAATTAGGATATAAAGTCATTATTTATGAGCATCGCTGCACCTCTGCAGTAAAGTTTAGAGATCTTGGTCCAGACTGACGTGACAACATCAGATATGTGACTCTGTGGGCGGAGTTTCCTGCACCTGTGAATCTGTGTTCAGTTCTTCAGGTGGACTGAGGTCCAACCTGACACCAGCTCAGAGGCTCCTGATCAACCGGCTGGTAAATTCTTCCAACAAACCTCCCTCTCAGGTGTCAAAGCTTCCCTGCAGCGACTCCTTTTAGAAACCAGATCAGGGTTGAGGTCAGACAGGTGAGACACCAGCCTGGACGTAACATCATGGCAGCGCTGCTGCTCTGGGTTTTCTTTGCTCTCTATGTCTGTTTTTTTACAGGAAAGAAGCGAACAAAGACTTTACGTTGTCTCGTAGTGGGAACAGCTACAGGCGCCACGACTGTCTCTGTCTCTGTCTCTGTCTCCGTCTCCGTCTCTGTGTCTGTCTCTGTCTCTGTCTCTGTTTCTGTCTCTGTCTCTGTCTCTGTCTCTGTCTCTGTTTCTGTCTCTGTCTCTGTCTCTGTCTCTGTGTCTCTGTCCCTGTCTCTGTTTCTGTCTCTGTCTCTGTCTCTGTCTCTGTCTCCGTCTCTGTCTCTGAGCAGGTCCAGTTTCAACCTTCAGGAGCTCTTCTTTAAACCTCCACACTTCTGCTCCTCAGAGCCAAACAAACCTGAAACTTTTAGTTCCTGATGCGAGCCGTTTAAGCCGACGTCTCCTCAGCAGTGAAGGTTCCTTGGAGACGGCGTCCTGCAGCAGCGTTGTCCCTGAGACAAACGTGTGGAGACTGAGCCGGCGGGACCAAACCAAGCAGGAGACATCTGAGACATGTAGCAGGGAGATTTACCAGGGGGACGGTGGATTAAAGCAACGTCTCTTACCTGTCAGAGACTTTTATAATGTGATTAAACTTCCAGGGAATAACCCTCCTCTGACTGGAGTCCCAGTCTGGGACCAGACTGAGGTGGGATTTAAACTGGTTTGATCAGATGAGAGACCGCATCCACACCAAAATAACTGCTAAAACTTTAGCATCATAACTTTGTTTTTTTTTATTTAAAGTGGAGTGTCGTGCAGTCAAGAAAATCAAGAATACCCCCTCATGCCAGAAAACAACTCGTTAACTCGTCATAATTTTAGTAGTTGCTGACTTTAATTGATATTCACAGTATTTTCTCACATGTTACACATTAGAAAAAATAGAAAAAATAGAAAAGGCTGAAAGAACGACTAGCAAACAAGGGAACATAGGAATTTACGTTACACCTTGAATGCAGCCTGCAGCACAGTGTGCTGATTAAAAGAAAAAAAAACATGGCGAACATAGTTCGCTGGTTATTTGTGACAAATGCTCCAAGTGAAGGAGGGAAAAATAGCACAAGCTTTAATACGTCAAACCTGATCAGCCACCTGAAACAGAACCATCACTTCCATGGAGTTTTGAAATTGAGCTAATGTGAGCTAACGTGAGCTAACGTGGGCTAACGTGGGCTAGCGTTAGTAAACAGGAGCAAGTCTTCCCTCTCCTCTCTGCTCATCTAAAGCTTCCATGAGACAACCCCCCCCCCCAAAAAAAAACTCATTTACTTTAATTAAAGGTATTAATTTAAATGGAACCACAAGCCAAAATCCTTTAAATGTTAATCTTTTTCAGTTAGTAATTCTGATGCATTTATTTCCATCAGTTCAAGGAGCCTTTATTTTTTATATCAGTCAGTAATGAACCTTATTTAAGTTAATGTGAGATATCAAATAGGTTTGTTTGATAGCTTTATGAAAATGTTTGAGAGGCTTGACAATAGTTTTATATTGGAAAAAATAAATATCTGTTCATTTAAAGAGTCAAAACTATTTTTGATTTTGTTCATAGTATTGATGTAATGATCTTAGGTATATGTGTGTGTTATCAGTATCGGCCTTTAGGAGCTGAAAGTTATCGGTATCGGTTTTATAAAACAGTTATCGTGCATCTCTAATTAAAAGTGTAAAAGATGAGGGCAGACTTGGAGCCGTAGATCAGTATGTGGCCTATACGTGTTTCCCATGAACACTTGGGCTCGTCCACTAACTTTAGGTCAGCGGCTGGAGATCATCGTTGATGCGTCAGACTCAGCTGGATTCACTAACGGCTCATTTCCATCTGCTGCTCAGCTACAGTCTTATTAAAGCCTTTAATTGGAAAACCTAAACCCATTTACTCCACAAAAGCAAATATCATCCATCGGCACAATTAGAAGGCGTAATTTTACACAAATGTAATCTGATCCCCTCGACCAGGAGGAGGAGGAGCACGCTGGTGTGATTGGCTTCCTTTAAGAAAAGGAAATAAATCATTAGATGAAGATGTTTAGTAGCAGCTGGTTCTGGACGCCCACCTGAGTCGTTTAGTCACCTGAGTCACCTGTGACACGTTCAGTCACCTGTGAAACGTTCAGTGACGTGAGCTGATGTGACGTCTCCTCTGCTCCGTTAGCCTCGTTTCCACAGACTGACAACACCGTTGCTACGTCTGTCAGAGCGTTTAACCTCCGCGGCGGCGCGCTAACCCAGAACAGGCTGCGACTTCCCGCCAGTCTGCCGTTTTCAGTGCGCCGTCTTTATTTCCGTCGTTTTGATGCGGTTGCGTTTGAAACGGTGGCGCTCTGAAGCAGCAAATGAATAGCAGAGATGCTGCTGTCGGCGCACGTTAAACTGCAGGTGATGTGGAGCGTTTTAGTCCTTTTAGAAACCTGAGACGTCTGCAGCTCCTCAGTCTGAGATCAAACAGGTAAACACACACCTGAACCTCAAAAAACATGGCACTAAACAAAGCAAAGCAGGTACACGAGTATCAGGGTGATTTTATTTTCACATATGTACTACACATGATGTTCAGACGAGAGATGCACCGTAACTGTTTTATAAAACCGATAACCGATAACACACAGATATACCTAAGATCATTACATCAATACTATGAACAAAACCAAAAATAGTTTGGACTTTTTAAATGAACAGATATTTATTTTTTCTAATATAAAACTATTGTCAAGCCTCTCAAACATTTTCATAAATCTATCAAACAAACCTATTTGATATCTCACATTAACTTAAATAAGGTTCATTACTGACTGATATAAAAAATAAAGGCTCCTTGAACTGATGGAAATACATGCATCAGAATTACTAACTGAAAAAGATTAACATTTAAAGGATTTTGGCTTGTGGTTCCATTTAAATTAATACATTTAATCAAAGTAAATGAGGTTTTGTTTTTTATTTTTTAATCTCATGGAAGCTTTAGATGAGAGGAATGAGGGAGAGGAGAGACGCATGTTAGCATTAGCCTCTGTTAGCTCACGTTAGCGTGATTTCAAACCTCCATGGAAGTGATTGTTATGTTGTAGGTGGCTGATCAGGTTTTACGTATTAAAGCTTGTGCTTCCCTCCTCGTAGAATTCACTCGGAGGATTCGTCACAAATAACCACCAAACTATCTTCTTCTGAAACTTTAACCAAGTTCCACGCCGCCATGTTTGTTGTGATCAGCGCTGTGATGCAGGCTGAGTGAACTCAACATATTTGGCTCCTAAACAACTGTTTCTTTATTTACACATTTATACGTATTTAAGGTTCAGCTTAAAGTCCAAAGTTTATTTCATTTTAACTTTACTATAATTTTTGTTCCTGATAATTGTTTGCATGTTTTGACCTACTATGGTTGTTAAAGTGTTTATTTAAATTTGCACCAGACAAATCAGCTTTGTTCCTGTTATTTATTTTGTTCATTTAAAATTAAACCTCTTTCTGTGCCAGTTGTTTGCGCTTTTAATGTGAAAGTTTCATTTTGATAAAATTTTGGCTTCTGATGTTTTACTATGACAAGAAAATCACAAGATTTTGTGAAATTATTAAAATGTATGTGTTTTTTAGACATTTGTACAGCAATTAAGAATATCGCGATAATATCGTAAACTGTGATAATTTGGTCACTATAATCGAGATATCAAATTTTCTATATTGTTACATCCCTAGTTGGGACACACCTGCAGCTGGTGTGAGGACTGAGGACCCCCCCCCCCCCCCCCCTCTGGGTTTGAAGAAGACAAGCGTGTGAAGCCGTGAAAGTACTAGTTACTGTAGAGAGTAACAGTCGTCTGGATATAGTTGCAGCTTCGCATCACGACAGATGAAAACCCATTAGCGCGGTGCAGCAGCAGCCTCGGTGTTTGGGGGCTCCCGCTCCGTCGGGGGGGCGTCTCCGGTGGGTTTAGCGCCCCCCCCCCCCCCCCCCCCCCCCCCCCTCCTCGCTGGCTGCCTGCTGCCTCAGAGACTCGGAGGCTGAGAGACGCTGATACGAGATTAAAACGTGATACGTGAGGGAGCGTAAATATAGGCAGCGTCTCAGAGGAACGTTCAACCTGCAGCGCCAAGCGTTCAGGCCGCCAGCCTCGCAATTAAGACGGCGGGGGGGGGGGGGGGAAGAGACAGGGAGGTCCCCCCCCACCCCCACGCCTCCATACAACATCACTGGCTCACAGGCGTATTATTGTTATAGCTGCTCTCATCAACTCTGCACCAGCGTCGTCCTCGTTACGAGCAGCGACTGTAATCAAGATGAAACCAGAACAGAGTTGGTGGTATTCAGGTGTGACTGAAGCTCCGGAAGCTTCCACCTGGATCAAACGTCATCTCTCCACAGTCAGAAACGTTGTTGAGGGGCTGCAGGATGCAGCTCCGCAGACCAACCAGGTAAACTTTATTCATTTAGACGTAGATCATCATCTCCTGCAGGTCTGTGGGTGTGAACCCAGTATCCAGACATCTAGATACACCTGAGTTTACACCTGGAAGAACAGCTACTGTCAGTGTTGCTGCCGTGTAAACGGTCACCTGACAAACACTTGGCTTGCTGGTTCAAATTCAAATTCAAATTCAAATTCAAATTCAAAAATGCTTTATTAATCCCCCAAGAGGGAAATTCAAGTTTCAGTACACCAGGAAAAATCTGGTGTGCTAGCGTCCAGCGCTCCCTTTCATGCTAGGTCCCGTGGTCCGAGTGCTAACTCCAGATAACCACCGCTAACAGCCGTTAAAACAGTTAACAACCGTTAGAACAGTTAACAGCCGTTAAAACAGTTAACAGCTGTTAGAACAGTTAACAGCCGTTAAAACAGTTAACAGCTGTTAGAACAGTTAACCGCCGTTAAAACAGTTAACAGCCGTTAACAGCCGTTAGAACAGTTAACAGCCGTTAGAACCAGTTAACAGCCATTAAAACAGTTAACAGCCGTTAAAACAGTTAACAGCCGTTAACAGTCGTTAAAACAGTTAACAGCCGTTAGAACCAGTATATCTCCATAATGATGACCAGTGAGATATCTCCAGGTCAGAGGAGGAAACACCGATGAACCAGACCGTCTCCTCTGGGAAGACTGAGCTCCATTCAGTCCGGCGAGCGACGGAGCCGACCGTCCCAGAGCCCGGTTCATCACGCGGACCGGACCAGGCCGTTGTCGTCTCCCCCGGCGGTGCTGGGCCCCACCAGGTCACCAGACGGCCCCCGCCAGGTCAGCTGACCCATCCAGCGTGTAGACTGCTGGACGGGGGCAGCATGCCGCTGCCGCTACGTCGGGGGCTCCCGTCCCGGCTCAGTGACGCTGCAGCCCGGATCCAGTGGCGGTGGTTGCCGCGGGTAGCAGTTCAGGATTAGCTTAGCTTTCCAGAACCGGCCTCCGGCGACACCGTCCATGTCCGCGGCGGCAGGTCTCCACCAGCCGCAAGAGGACCGATCCGCCCCCTGCAGACAGTATGTAGACATCCGACCGCAGATCACCACAAACCGGCACAAACTGGAGCGTCCAGCGTCCAGCGTAGCAGAGACAAGTCCCGGAGCAGCAGCGAGAAGCGTCCATGCCAGGCGTTGTCAGGGCAACATCGTCCCACAGTGGTTTGACATTTTCGGTAAGAGACTGTAATCCTGGTAAAAGCTTTTCCACCGTCGAGCTTCTGCAGGACTGCAGTCCGACAGGACGAGAGGTTTGAGCTGCAGCGTTTACATTTATGTTTGGTTTTGGTTTTTATTTTAATTGTTGCGTCTCGTCAAACAGCACCTGTTGCAAAGACGCTTGCGGTCCTCAGGTTCAAATCCCAACCCGGGACCCTAAAGCTGCCCGTCTCCCCCGACTCTTCGTCCCATTTTCCCGCCTGTAGTCCTTCAATGAAGCTGTAAATCTGATGAAAAGAAAAAGCTGCTTCCGTATAGTACTTCCTTTATTCTCGTAACACCAGTCGGTGTGATGGTTCCTGCGTGGCGCCGACTCTCATCATTATCAGCCTGGAGATGATCCTGAAGAACCGGAACCATCAGCTCCAGGTTCAGCTACGTGAAGCAGCTCATCCATCTTTACCTCCGTCAGTGACTCTGTTCATCAGAAGAGCTTCAAAGCCTCCGCAGTCAAACTTCTGGAAACATCCCCGGCAGCTGCGGCGCAGAATTATCCTTTTATTTCGGGATGCTTTCATTATTTTTTTACTGTAAGACTAAAAATCAGCACATAGCCTCGTGAGAAACAGTCGTTGCCCCGGAAACAAGTAACGGCAACACAAGAAGACAGGAAAGGATGCAGCGAGATTTAAGATGAAATGATGAAGGTGTAGAATGAGAGGAGGGAGGATGAGATCAGGAAATTCAAGAATACCCCCTCATGCCAGAAAACAACTCGTTAACTCGGTCATAATTTTAGTAGCTGCTGACTTGAATTGATATTCACAGTATTTCTCCTCATGTTACACATAAAAAAATAGAAAAGGTCTGAAAGAACGACTAGCAAACGAGGGAACGGAGGAATTTACGTTCCACCTTGAATGCAGCCTGCAGCACAGCGCTGATCACAACAAACATGGCGGCGTGGAACTTGGTTAAAGTTTCAGAAGAAGATAGTTTGGTGGTTATTTGTGACGAATCCTCCGAGTGAATTCTACGAGGAGGGAAGCACAAGCTTTAATACGTAAAACCTGATCAGCCGCCTACAACATAACAATCGCTTCCATGGAGTTTTGAAATCACGCTAACGTGAGCTAACGGAAGCTAATGCTAACGTGTGCAAGCTAGCAACAGTTTATATGTGTGTGTTATCGGTTATCGGTATCGGCCTTTAGGAGCTGAAAGTTATCGGTTATCGTGCATCCGTGTTCAGTCCTTCAAGGATCACAGTGACTCAGGTATCTCCATACCGACATCGACCACGTCTCCTCTGGAAGGTCATCTAAGATCACCAGTAAATAAAGCAGATGGTCTCAGAGCCCAGTAGAGATACTGTGACCTCTCCTGGTTTCCAGTTCACCAGTTTCCCGCTCCAGCATCAGGCTCCATACGTGGAGTCAACCAGCTTCTCACATCTCTGCCGTTCATGTTCACTGCTTTAATCCAAACTCCGCCGAGGTCGGCGCTCAGCATTTCCATAATTATTCTGATGGAGCCCAGGGAGAGAGAGAGCACAACGGCACCACGGGGAATTAAAGCGAGGAGTTCCTCGTTTGTCAAGATTAGAGCTCTGAAACCCTCGGAAACTAATTCTCAAAAGGAAAAACAGACCTCAACCCTCCACGAGAAGAAAGTTTAACGGTAGAGATGCACTACGTAAGTCCACGTCTAACCCTAACCCCTAACCCCTAACCCTAAATCCTAACCCCTAACCCCTAACCCCCAACCCCTAACCCCTAACCCCTAACACCTAACCCTAAATCCTAACCCCTAACCCCTAACCCCTAACCTTAACCTCTAACCCCAAGCAGCTAACCCTAGCCCCTAACTGTAGTCCCTAACCCCTAACCTCTAACCCAAGCAGCTAACCCTAGCCCCTAACTGTAGTCCCTAACCCCTAACCTTAACCCATAGCCCCTAACACCTAACCCTAAACCCCTAACCCTAGCAGCTAACCCTAGCCCCTAACTGTAGTCCCTAATCCTAACCCCTAACCCCTAACCCCTAACCCCTAACCCTAGCAGCTAACCCCTAGCCCCTAACTGTAGTCCCTAACCCCTAACCTTAACCCATAGCCCCTAACACCTAACCCTAAACCCCTAACCCTAGCAGCTAACCCTAGCCCCTAACTGTAGTCCCTAATCCTAACCCCTAACCCCAACCCCTAACCCCTAACCCTAGCAGCTAACCCTAGCCCCTAAACCTAGCCCCTAACCCCTAACCCTTAACCCTAACCCCTAACCCTAGGCCCTAACTGTAGTCCCTAACCCCTAACCCTAATCCCTAACCCCTAACCCTAGCTCATATCACATCAGGAACCAGGTCACATGACTTGGACTGATCTTTTAGGGAGCCCACTGCAGTCTGTTAGGAGCTGTGGAACGATCCGGATGTAAACCCAACATGTGACGCATGTAAATGATCTGCAGATGCTTTGAATCTCATCCTCTGATCCACATAATGTCGCAGACGTCTTAGGTGGGAATAATCCCACCTGCCCTCTGAATATTTACTCGTCTCGTGTGTCCTCCGTCTCGCTCTGAGGACATCTCATCTTTCATTCAAAAGCACATTTAAATGACATTTTAAATAAACAGAATCTAACTTATTTCCTAAAGTAGTTTTAAAGATCTCGTTTCGCTGGAAGACGACTGTGATTTTCAGAGTAGTTCATCGCAGCACCGAGCCGACTGTTCGAACCCCAGGATGCAAGTCTTCATGAGTGGAAAAGCTAAACGCCATCAAACATGCAGTAAAGATCATCTGTGTCCGGCTGGCGAGCTACAAACTCAGAGGTCCTGGGGGGGGGGGGGTGGGGGGGTTTGGTACATCTGTGGTACCAAACTGGTGGTCTGGACGGCCAAAGCTCCAACTGGAGTCAACCGTCTGAGTCCAGTCAAACCAGCAGCAGCTTATCTGAGACGGTTATACGAGCAGTTTTAAAGGTAAATAAATGAACTGCTGTGGTTGTAAACTCATGTGGTGGAGGCAGAGGAGTCCCACAGGGCAGGATGTCAACTAGCTGGTTTAGTTTCCTTCATTCACTTTATTCATGGTGAACTGGAAACGTCCCAGAGGCCTCGGCGGTGCTGCATCTCATCTGACTTTAATGAGCGCTGTAGAACTCTGTTTAATTACAACTACATTAGTCTGAACACAATGTTACGTTATTACTGCCGCAGCTTATTCATTCCAAATATATTTGGGGGAAAGAAAAACGCATTATTATCTTGTCATTTTTTTTCCACTTATAACAATAGACTTCATTTAATTGATAACATGAGATGTGATCGTCGCAGATTTGTAATATATAATGAACGCGCCGCCTTCATTAAGATGCCTGTGAATGTTTAATTGGAAGTATTAATGATTAGATGGAGGATTGTGCAGGAACAGCTGTCGGCGCTCGTATCATCTGCAGGACCAATGAACCTCCTCCTCATGAAGACAAAGAGATAGAAGAGAGACGGGTTTGTAATTATGTGGGAACAGAGTCATCTAAAATAAACGCTTCGCCAGAGACGTTTCTATCAGTGTTTAATTCACACATTAAACTGGACTTTCACCACTGAGATTTGAAGTACATTCCTCTAGTGTTGGGCGGTACCGGTTCATACCGGTTCATACCGGTTCATACCGAATACCGGTGTTTATTTTCCTTATGATATGAACTTTTCATAAACCGTAATACCGGTGAGTTTGTACTGTAGCGTACACAACGTTGGGAACGCCGCGCGGCGGAACGTAAGCGCCGCAGAACATTGTTTGACAGGGGACTGTTTTGCAGTTGCACCGGAGGCGCAACACGCTACTAGTTTCTGGTTAAACGGTGATGGATGCTAACAGAGAAAGTCCCGAAGTGGAAGCTCCAGAACTCCAGAACATGAGACTGAGGAACTTCATCCTGAACGAGGAGCCGTGGATTTAAAAAAGACGACGTCCAACAAACTACAATAATCTGCAAATGTTGCCGAGCTAAAGTTGTAGCCGCGGGAGGCTACACCATCAATCTGCTGCACCACCTGAGCCGCAAACATTTGTTAGAATTCAAGGAATGCATGAAGCTGAGGTCTGTGTCCTCTGCAGCTAACGCTAGTAACGTTACTACAGCAGTAACGTTACTAGCGTTAGCCGCAGAGGTCTGCGTCCTCCGTGGCTAAAGCTAGTAAAGTTACTGGTTCTCCTGTAGAGAACTGGTTCCTGTAGAGAACTGGTTCCTGTAGAGAACCGGTTCCTGTAGAGAACCGGTTCCTGTAGAGAACCGGTTCCTGTAGAGAACCGGTTCTTGTAGACAACTGGTTCCTGTAGAGAACTGGTTCCTGTAGAGAACCAGTTCCTGTAGAGAACTGGTTCCTGTAGAGAACCGGTTCCTGTAGAGAACCAGTTCCTGTAGAGAACTGGTTCCTGTTGAGAACCAGTTCCTGTCAAGAACCGGTTCCTGTAGAGAAACGGTTCCTGTAGAGAACTGGTTCCTGTAGAGAACAGGTTCCTGTAGACAACTGGTTCCTGTAGAGAACCGGTTCCTGTAGAGAACCGGTTCCTGTAGAGAACCAGTTCCTGTAGAGAACTGGTTCCTGTTGAGAACCAGTTCCTGTCGAGAACCGGTTCCTGTAGAGAAACGGTTTCTGCAGAGAACTGGTTCCTGTTGAGAACCAGTTTCTGTCGAGAACTGGTTCCTGTAGAGAACCAGTTCCTGTAGAGAACCGGTTCCGGGTGTTTCAACTCCATGGAATCGTTTGGCAGTTTATCCAGCGATTCTCTTATCGATTCCAACCAGCACGAATCTCACGTAATTTACGCAAGTTACGCACAGTCAATTCCAGAAAGCACTTACGTGATTAAGTTACGTCGGCTTAGCACGTTAGCATTGCAGTTGTAAACAACAATGGCGCCCACCAGGTTCAAACGCTCCAAAGTTTGGCTTCACTTCACCAAAGAAAGATGGCAACAAGGCAACTAGCAGTCATTGTAAAGTGGAGATAACAGCGTCGGGAGGGAACACGGCTAACACGCAGAAACATTTACGCACACAACATGCTAACGAGTGTCGTGTTTTTGACGCTTCGGACTGATGGATCTCAACCCAGCGGCAGTAGCCAAGCTAAGATCACCTCTGGTAACTCTGGTTAGTAGCTATCCCGCTGCCTATGTGCTTCTTTGTAAAACACGCTATAACATTAGCGCTATGCTATTAAACGAATGCCTTCTGCATTACATTTAGAAGATGACCGTGACGAGAGAGAGAGTCTGGCTGGTTCAGAGGCTGGAAGACATGATTATTTTACTGCTAAAGAATTGTTAATTCTTCATAGTATTTACAGATTTGTACTATGCACTGTTGTATTTGATAGTATTTATCTTTCTTTATTATTATTTTTGAGTGCTTAGTGAGCTCATATATCCTTTTAAAAGGGCGATTTTTTTTTATTTCTATTAGGAAAAATCTGTTAGTAAAAATACACATTCTTGTGTATTTGCACAGTTACATATTACAACAGTTAACACGTTATCCAGGCTTTGGGCCTCTTTTGACCTCGCTGTTGAGTTTGTAAGATCTTGACTTCTAAGTAAAAAAAATTGATGCTAATAAAACTGTTTGTTCTCCTATTTCCCCAAATTAGAATCGTTAAGAAAATCGAATCGTTAAACAGTATCAATAATGGAATCGGCATCGTATCAGTTCCCATCGCTAGCCTTCACATAGCGCTCCAGCGCTCCTCATCTTCAGTCCAGATTATTTACCAGACAGCGTTTAAAGCTCCATGAATGAACAGAGCTCCACATGGGTGAGACTGGAAATGATCCCTGGACCTCAAACTCACTATATTTATGACGGACATTAAACAACTGCAGATGTTGAATATGGAGAGGCAGATTTAAGGAAGCCGGTCTGTGAAGCTCCACCTGGAGATCACAGGTAGATGTTTGACAGCTGGACAGGACTCCACCAGGTTTAAGGGCTTATTTGAATAATGTGAGGAAGTTACAAGCTCCCTGCACTTCATCTTTAATATTAAAGTAAAGTTTAAGAAGCTTAATTACGACCCCCAGCCCGTCCAGCTCCTATTCATCCCTCCATCCTCTGCCCCCCACAGCTGCCCCCTCCCACCTCCTCTGGCCACTCGTCCCTCCATCCCTCCCCTCTTCTCTCCTTTCTGCTGCCGTCTCTTCGGCATCAATCAGCGCTCTCTGAGCGGACTGGCGCTGGGCCTTCATTATGCTCTTCCTCCTTCCTCTCATATTTATTTCATGGCTGCCAGGCTTGAGAGGACGTGAGCCCCGCCGGCGAGTGAAAGGGTGAATTTCCACATGCATTATTCTCACGCTGAGGCGCCGCGGGGCCCCTCGGGCCGTGACGAGCCCCGCGGCGCCTCCGCGGCTCAAAGACGCCGGCAAGATCCGTACGGACCTTCGGGAACCTGAGTTTTACCGCACGGAGACGTCCGGGGGACGCGACCACGTCCGGACGGGCTACGTCTCGCTAACAAGCACAGGGTTCAGAGAATGTATCTGCTCTCTGCAGACGGATAAAATATATACGGAAATGTACATGCAGGCATAGAAATAAAGAGACGGTACGTTTGCTATCACTTTATTACAGTTTTATTATTACAGTTTTATTATTACTGGTTTTGCACACTGTTTTTAGTCTATTTATTGTTCTGTTTCTGCACACTGTTTTTTTGGTCTATTTATTGCCTATTTAATGTCTATTTAATGTCCTGTCTATTTATGTATATTTTTGTATCTGCTGCAACGAGCCAATTTCCCCTCGGGGATTATTAAAGTATTTTCAATTCAATTCAATTCAAATTCAATTCAATTCAATTCAATTTCAATTCAATTCAATTCAATTCAAGTTCACGTGCAGCGCAGCTTCAGAAATCTAGCGGCGTGATAAATTACAGCGATTAATACACGCACGAAGCTGAACAACGGCCACACGGTCTCAGGCCCGAAGGTTGGAGGGGAACGGCGGTGGACGGCGGTGGATGGCGGGAAGCGCTGGAGGCGCTACAGCTCTCACCGTCTGCTGCGATGACATCATGGAGGCTAGCGAAGACGGAGAATCAGCGCGGATTAAAAAACAACAACAACAGAGATGGTTCACGAGAATCACTGGATGGAATTAAAACGAGCCAGTAAATGTGATTTTTAAAGGTAAACTTGTATCAGTCCTGGACGGCGCCGACAGCTGTTTTACAGCTGCTACTGAGCTGAGAGCAAACGAGCAGTCCAGCTGCTTCCAGCTGCTGGTGGTGGTGGTGGCGCTCAGTTTAAAGCGTCGCCACCCAGCTGAGGTCTTTGGCGTCCTTTTGGCCTTCTACCAGCCACAGTTAGCGTAGCCTGGATGTGGGACGAGTTCACGGCCTCCAGCGAGTCGGACGCCAGAAACACAATGATGATATTTACACATTTTAAAGGTGAAATAATGACTGGAAATAGAACTGGGTGATACTGGGAATTTAGGTATCGATCCGATACCAAGTAAACACAGGGCCTGTATTGCCGATACCGATACCAATATCGATACTTTTTCATATTAAGCTTGATCTATCATGAAACTGCTGACCTTTTGGTGTTTTGTGATTTTTGTTAAAACCTAGGATAGAATTTCAGCAAACTTTATAGGTGACTTCAAAATACTTTATTGCTATTAACATTTTTGTGTAAATATTCCTTGGAGTTGAATTATTCTGTTCATAATGTTTTTTTTTCTAGTCTGCTTATGATATTACAGTCATGG
This sequence comes from Hirundichthys speculiger, assembly GCA_018398805.1. NCBI lineage: Eukaryota > Metazoa > Chordata > Actinopteri > Beloniformes > Exocoetidae > Hirundichthys > Hirundichthys speculiger. Next base: position 132,727 of record JAGFBZ010000124.1, read on the forward strand.
AAAAAATGATTATACCACCCTTGTTTTCTTCAGTTTCTTGTTCGTTTTAATGCCTGGTACAACTAAAGGTACATTTGTTTGGACAAACATAACGATAACCACAAAGATTGCTCATAAGAGTTTTATTTAAGAGCTGATATCTTACCATTTTCCATGGTTTTCTTGATTATAACCTAAATCACTTAAGTTTTTACATCAATAGCTATGGTGTTGTACTGCCAAAAACACTGCTTTTATGCATTCAGTGTTTTCTTTTCTGTCTGTTTTAGTCACATGATGACGTTTAGTGGTACCAGGTATTAAAATGAACAAGAAACTGAAGAAAAAATGATGGTTTAATAATTTTTTCCATGACTGAATATCATTCAACACTTGTGTAATTTTATTTGCACTGTGTGCCCTTTCCTGTTGCTTTAACTCGATAGATTTCTCCTTTGTGAGATAAATAAAGGATTATCTAATGTTAGTTTATCTTAGATAACACTTTTTCAGCGGGATACATGACATGTACTGGTTATTTCAAGGTCTTAATTATATTTTTTGAGTTGGCTCCAGTAACAGCGACAGCGTGTCAGAACCAGACTTCAATAAATTCACACTTCAACATCAGTCAGCGCTTTAGAAAGAGAGAAAAAATAAAGCTGGAGTATCGATCTTTTTACACGAGTATCCTTTGATACCAATACCAAAGTTGGTATCGATATTATCGATATTTGGATCAATCTGCCCACCTCTAATTGGAAATCACTAATAAACGTTGTAGTAAAGCAGGTGGTCAGTCATGCCTTTTCCTCTCTTGAATGATTTTTTTTTTTTTTTTTGGTGAAAATTCACAATATTATTCAAACATTCGACCTGTTGAATCTTGTTTCTACTTAGAAATGTTTTTTTTTTAATTAACTAAAACAAAAACTGATCATATCTGTGGCTCATTGATATGATCCGAACCATGGATCCCTGTGGTTTCCAGTCTCATCTGGTTCAGATCTGAACCAGATCCAGCAGCTCTGTGATTCAGGTCACACAAAAACAAACCAGACACTCAGCATTCAAGCTGCTAATTTAGTGTGAAGTGGTTACATATTGCATCTTCAGTGGGTTCTTATTATTTTATTTTTTGCTAGAAGATAAAGAATTGTTGCTTCTGTGTGGCTCAGAGAACGGAGGAGGCTCCACGTATTCACTCCCTCCGAGTTTCTGAATGAGCCTCAGAGCTTTACTCCAGCAGACTGTCATGTTTCAGATCTTTAATGGTTCAACTAACAGGCAGGGGTTTGTGCGTGGAAACGTTCTGAGCTCCGTGTAAAACTGCTGCGTCTCCGTCCCCAGAGACTAAACTTCCAGAACCTCCCAAACAAGCCGAGTCCCCATTAACCTTGTAAATGATCCAGACTGAGGCTCCGCCCATGTTGATCCAACACAGAGACGATGATATTCAGAGTCTGAGACGCCGTATGGATTCACAGAAACGACCTTCAAGACGCTGCGCATGACAGAGTATCGACAGACCTCCACAGCCAATTAGTGATGTCACACTAGAAGCAGCAGCAGTAATTAAACACCAAGATGTTGTGAAACGCAAGAAATTAGAAAAAACTAAAACACACACTGATGATGAATTTTAAAGACAAATAAATATTCAACAAGGACCAAAAACACAAATCTGGTTACAGCGATGTAGGAAGTGTGTAACGTACACCTAAGCTAGCCTGGACATGTAAACAGGAGACAACAATGGCACGAGACAACAATCAAAGGAGACGACAATCACAGGAGACGACAATCATAGGAGACAACAATCACAGGAGACGACAATCACAGGAGACGACAATCATAGGAGACAACAATCAAAGGAGATGACAATCAAGGGAAACAACAATCATCGGAGACAACAATCACAGAAGACAACAATCACAGGAGACGACAATCACAGGAGACAACAATTACAGGAGACGACAATCAAAGGAGACGACAATCATCGGAGACAACAATCACAGAAGACAACAATTACAGGAGACAACAATCACAGGAGACGACAATCACAGAAGACAACAATCACAGAAGACAACAATCACATGAGACAACAATCACAGGAGATGACAATCACAGGAGATCACAATCACAGGAGATGACAATCAAGGGAGACAACAATCACTGGAGACAACAATCACAGAAGACAACAATCACAGGAGACCACAATCACAGGAGACGACAATCACAAGAGATGACAATCACAGGAGAGGATAATCATCGGAGACAACAATCACAGAAGACAACAATCACATGAGACAACAATCACAAGAGATGACAATCACAGGAGACAACAATCACAGGAGATGACAATCACAGGAGACGACAATCAAGGGAGACAACAATCACTGGAGACAACAATCACAGAAGACAACAATCACAGAAGACAACAATCACAGGAGACAACAATCACAGGAGACGATGATCAAGGGAGACAACAATCATCGGAAACAACAATCACAGAAGACAACAATCACAGGAGACGACAATCACAGGAGACGACAATCACAGGAGACAACAATCACAGGAGACGACAATCACAGGAGACGACAATCACAAGACAAGAATCACAGAAGACAACAATCACAGGAGACGATAATCAATAGAGTCATCAGTCATAGGAAACAAGAATCACAGGAGACGACAATCACAGGAGACCTCACAGATTTCAATCACAGATCATTCACCTTAGACACAAGCCATCACCATCACAGGCAACAAGAGAGCACTCACAGAGATCACCAAACTGATAAATCTGAGGACAGGTCCACGCGTTCACTCGTCCCCAGGAAGCTCTTCACCTTCAGGTCTCACTAAACATCATATTTTTTTTCCCAACAGTTTAACATTAAGTCGCAGGATGGTGGTTCATTAGTCAGCAGGTGAAACAAAAATTTATTTTATTTCAAATAAGTGATGTCAACAGGTTAATGCTACTGATTTGATGTCTTCAAATCAATTCAACGATGAGCTGGACATTTGACCTCGGTGATAATTAATGAACAGTTATTTTAGTTTTTGTTTTATTTTTGCCTTCATACAGGAAGTTAGTTATATATAAACTATATAAAATGAAGGAGAACACATCTTTGTGGCTTCAAAATAAGTAACGTACATGATAAGACAGATAATGAAATAACAGAAATTTTAACTAAAGGTAAACTATTTGCTGAATGAAATGTTCTATTGTTGGTTTTGTTACTTATTGATTAACTACCCACAACAGGTGACTGTAATCAATACTTTGTGAAGTCTCTCTGGAAGCTGCGTACTTCAGCAGCAACGTGGACAATCAGAGTCAAAAATGTTTGAAATGACTGCAAAAGTTAAAAACAATGTTCTTTCAAGTAAAGGCTTCCACCGCGCAGAATAAAACCTTTAACAGGTGAAAATCAATAACTGGATGACATCAATAACTGTCATCCAGCATCAACTGCATGGACAAGTAACAGCGTATTTTATTATCATTCGTTAACTTACAGAATATCTCGTTTATATTCACCAAAGTTTGACTGGAACTTCATCTTGATGTTCTTGAACTTTTTTGTTGCTATATTTTACACCACCAGTTTATTATTACAAACCAGAAATTTATATACTTTGTAAATTGTTTCCTCCGATAATTAGAGTTATTTCAAAGCTTTCCGTGGTGGTGCATTCAAGGACTCTCCGGTTTTTGTCATTCAGAGGCTGTAGATCCTGTTGAAGTAACGAGCTGAGCTCTGCTGAGGAAAAGTCAAATTATACACGAAGAAGAAAAAGCAATAAAGTTCTCGCAATAAAAACACGGATCAGAGGAAAGCGTCCCTGAATCCTGAAAATACGGGCGTCCTTGAATCGATCGGACGCAGACGTTTGTAGTATTTTAAAGTGTCAGTTAAACTTGTAGCTGCCAGGAAAGAAGGAAATAAGGCTGAAGATTGAAAACGCTGCCAGTGAAAAGAACCGGCATCCTTGAACACCAGCGGTTCTGAGACCCGAACTGGAATATGGAGATAAAGGACGAAACCGCTGTAGGTTCAACAACATGGACTTCACTGGTGTTTCTGGGCCTGACCGCCCCCCCCCCCATAATCCCTCATTTTACACCTGATCAGCTTCTCTGCTATGGAGCCCCATTTGTGTCATAATTCAATGAATAATAGTCTATTATTATGAAATACAGGCGTTTATTATTATGAAATACGTATCCATTATTATGAAATATATGTGTATTATTATAAAATATGTCCCATTATTTTGAAAAAAATGTAATGTTATGAAATATATTTTTACTATTATTTAATGCATAATAGTTTATTTCAGAATGGCTTTTTTTAAATCTAAGAATGAGTTTTTACATAATAATGACATTTTGCCAGTGGGCGGGGCCAGTGGTTGACCTGCGCCCTCATTGGCTGATTCTTCTCCATTCTACGCTCTGACATCGACTAGTTTTGGCCGTGAGGTCCCGTTAGCAGCGGGCCGTGACATCATCAAGGTGCGCTCCTACTGGCCTGGAGTATAACTGCACCTCTGGCCCACTATCGATATTCACTGTTCTGTTGCTTATGCCTGAATGAAAGAGCAGCCAATCACATAGATGGCTCCGCCCTCTCTGCTGTGATTGACACACAAATCATTCTTATGAAAAACAAAGCCATTATTATGTAAAAGCTCAACTGGAACTGAACTGGAGCTGAACTGGAGTTGAACCGGAGCTGAACCGGAACTGAACTGGAGCTGAACTGGAGCTGAACTGGTGCTGAACTGGAGCTGAACTGGAGATTAACTGGGGCTGAACTGGAGCTGAACTGGAGTTGAACTGGAGCTGAACTGGAGCTGAACTGGAGCTGAACTGGAGCTGAACTGGTGCTGAACTGGAGCTGAACTGGTGCTGAACTGGAGCTGAACTGGAGATGAACTGGGGCTGAACTGGAGCTGAACTGGAGCTGAACTGGAGCTGAACTGGAACTGAACTGGAGCTGAACTGGAGCTGAACTGGAGCTGAACTGGTGCTGAACTGGAGCTGAACTGGTGCTGAACTGGAGCTGAACTGGTGCTGAACTGGAGCTGAACTGGAGATTAACTGGGGCTGAACTGGAGCTGAACTGGAGCTGAACTGGTGCTGAACTGGAGCTGAACTGGAGCTGAACTGGAGCTGAACTGGAGTTGAACTGGAGTTGAACTGGAGCTGAACTGGAACTGAGCTGGAACTGAACTGGTGCTGAACTGGAGCTGAACTGGAGCTGAACTGGTGCTGAACTGGAGCTGAACTGGTGCTGAACTGGAGCTGAACTGGTGCTGAACTGGAGCTGAACTGGAGATTAACTGGGGCTGAACTGGAGCTGAACTGGAGCCGAACTGGTGCTGAACTGGAGCTGAACTGGAGCTGAACTGGTGCTGAACTGGAGCTGAACTGGAGCTGAACTGGAGCTGAACTGGAGCTGAACTTTTGCTGACCTGAAGCTGAACTGGAGCTGAACTGGAGCTGAACTGGTGCTGAACTGGAGCTGAACTGGAGGCGAACTGGAGCTGAACTGGAGCTAACTGGAGCTAAACTGGAGCTGAACTGGAGCTGAACTGGAGCTAACTGGTGCTGAACTGGAGCTGAACTGGAGATTAACTGGGGCTGAACTGGAGCTGAACTGGAGCTGAACCGGAGCTGAACCGGAGCTGAACCGGAGCTGAACTGGAGCTGAACTGGAGCTGAACTGGAGCTGAACCGGAGCTGAACTGGAGCTGAACTGGTGCTGAACTGGAGCTGAACTGAAGCTGAACTGGAGCTGAACTGGTGCTGAACTGGGATAGGAACACTTGAGGAAATGATCTATAATGGTTGGTCTGGTTTTAAGGTCTCAGTTCTGGTCACAAGTTAAGGACAAAAATACAAACTTCAGTCTAAATCAGACATTCAGGCTTTTTTTTTTTTTTTTAAATCGTCTCCTCAACTACCTGAAATTATATTTACCAGTTTAATGGCAAAACGATTTCCAAGAAATGTGTGAAATTAGCCCAATGTCCTCCAGGCTAAACGACAAAAAAAGAATAAAATTAAAAATTCATAATGAATGAAGGAGCTCCTTGGATGACTTTTCTCCAGGCAGCCTGAGAACATGATGGTGAAGTTTGAAACTCTGAAAGTCAGGAAAAGCACGACGCTGAACTTAGAACAGAAACTAAACCTAAACTTATAGAACCATCACATTGATTCGGTTCTTTAAAGTTTGTCCCGGACGGGAACATTGTTCAGAAAGTAAAGCTTAGTGGAGTTACCACATTCTTTTTTAAGTCTATTTCAACTATCCTGTCATGAACTTTAACTTTTCTCTGAGCATTTGTTCATCTGAGCAATAAATAATTCTAAACTGTTAAATTGTAAATTATTTTTCAGGCGCCAGGAATCACTTCAAGACCGCTGCTGATGTATTTCCTTCTTGGCATCCGGACACCTGAAAGCGCCGGGCCAGCGGACTGCCAGAACTTCTGCTGTCACAGAGGTGCTCACACCGACTGCTGATCACTTAATGGAGTGTATTTCATTTAAAGTACCGGACTAACGGTCTCGTTTTTATGGCGCGGCGGCGGTGGCGGTGGCGCCGTACGAGCTCCTCCAAAGGCTCTGGGTTTCTGACTCGGGTCTAAAAACATCAAAAATGATGCGGTTCATGGTCGTCTCACCTGAGACCAGCTTTTATTTTAGCAAAGTAACAAACCTCTGATCCAGAATCTCCTGAGCGGGAACCAGCGGTCCAGCAACTACCGCTCCATTAGACACCAACAAATAAGAATCTACAGGTGCATTAGCGTCCAGGAGGCCCAGACTCTGAGCTTCATCAATACTGACAATACTTAGAGACAAAGGGTGATCAATCAGCTGGCTCAGAGGACGGCGCTGCTTCATTAGAAACCCACAGAACCAGCACCAGGCAGAGATCCAGACACCCAGAACCAGAACCAGAACCAGAACCAGAACCAGACAGGAAGATAAAACCAGCCCAGCTGAGCCAGGAAGCATCATCTCAGCAGTTAAGAGGAAACAACCGTTCAAACCTGCTGAGTCATTCAGATCTGAGATCAGTTTCATTATACAGTTTAACAAAATGGAAGAAAATGTTTTTTAAATAAATGTGCTCATGAAGTCTGTAACATGTGACTCAGAGTCACTCGACTGAATCAGCCTGAACGTTAACTCACATTAACAGAGCCGTTAATTACTTAAAAGTACCGCGTTAAGAACCGACACAGCAGGGAACATTCTGGAAAACTCAACACAAAGAATAAACTTCAAAAACACCGCCTGCAATTTCAGCACCAGCTTCCCAAAAAAAATGAGATCGATAACTCATCACCTGAGCAGCAGACTGAGACCAGACCTCAATATTCTCACTTTCAGAGACGAGGACGGAGGAGGACCAACCGGCGAAAAATAAATAATATAAATAAATAACTACTGGGACGTGTTGAATCAGCATCCGGACGCAACTAAATCTAAAATCCTGCTCAACATCGAGCTGGTCTGCATCTGGAGCTGCTCTAACGGGCTGTTAAAGCAGCGACAGCAGCTGGTGCCCATGACCGGGCGCACCCGCAGTGCAGCGACTGGCTGCACCCGCCGGGCACCGACCGGGCGCACCCGCAGGGCAGCGACTGGGTGCACCCGCCGGGCACCGACAGGGCACATTTACCAGGCACTGACAGGGCGCACCCGCCGGGCACCGACCGGATACATCCGCCGGGCTCCGACCGGGCGCACCTGCCGGGCTCCGACTGGCCGCACCCGCCGGGCTCCGACCGGGCACCGCCGGGCTCCGACTGGCTGCCACCCGCCGGGACCTCCGACAGGGCGCACCGCCGGGCACCAAACTGGCCGCACCCGCCGGGCACCGACAGGGCCCGCCCCGCCAGGCCCGCCAGGCACCCGACAGGGCGCACCCGCCGGGCACCGACTGGCCGCACCCGCCGGGCACTGACAGGGCGCACTCGCCGGGCACCAACTGGCCGCACCCGCCGGGCACCGACAGGGCGCACTCGCCGGACTCCTACCAGGCGCACCCGCCGGGCACCGACCGGATGCATCCACAGGGCACCGACTGGCTCGGAGGGAGTTGGACATGATTGAAAATTTAAAATAATAAATAAATATAAACAGAGAGAAAGCACAGCCTTCATGTGTGGAAACACACGAGGTCATTTTAGAGTCGAGGAGGCGCCCGCTGTGCCACCGCGGCGCCGCTTCCATCCCAGTGATGCCGGCCATCTGGGATGCTGGGAGGACCAGCGACCACACAGACTGGTCCTGACTGGTCTCTAACAGACAACACAGTCAACGGGGATTACTGCACTCTTTCTGCTCATTTCTTATTTTATCTATTAAAAATTGTTTTTCTGCATTAATGTCTCATAAAGTTTTATCTGATCTGCATCAGATCAATTGCGGTTTCTTTTGCCTTTACTGAACCCAGACGCTGAATATTCAGTGGTGGAGGAAAATTCAACATTTTCTACAGTTTGGAGGCGTGGCCTGGAGCAACTTTGATTGACAGGAGACACTAAAAACATTTTAGGTTAAGAGGAAAGTGGATGGAAGGTCCATCTATCAGAAGACGAACCTTCTACGAGTCTGACTAGACGAGGACGTCCAGCCGAGACGAGTCCAGAAGAACCAGCCAGAACCTCCATGGAGTGAAGAAGAAGCCACGAGTGACGGCTAAAGCTTTGAAGACATCAGAACATCTCTGTCCATAGTCGCTGCACATCTGAAGTTTTCCATCTGGAAAATGTTTGTGGACTGATGAAACAAAAGTTGAATTGTTCTGGAAGAATATTTACTTTCAGAAATGCTTCCTGTAAAAGCTGCTGTTTCTGGAGTTTTATGTTCTTTAAACACTGTGAAGATCAGTCATGTTTTAATGATGAAAACCAGATTTGTCTCTGTAATGTCACGTTGTGTTACCTGGTGCTTCAGGTCGCCCCGAGCGACCAATAAGGACAACCTGAAGTGTCAGCGCGGATCTTTTTAGCCAATTAAAGAGCCGTTTCTTGCAGCGTTAGCTCGTCTTGTCCGAACCGACTCCTCTGTGACCGTCATAAAGGCCTTTAATACCGCTGTGGAACCACCAGAACCGCTCCGGGTTTTCTCGGGACTATTAGAGGTATCACTTAACTGACACGGGCGGCAGAAACTCATTTAGGAGTTTAAAGGATTACAGGAGAGCGGGGATCTACTGGGAGCTCAGAGCCTCCATGAGTGGAAACACTGGGATGATATTCACCGAGCAGCAGGAGCAGATTAACACGCCTTCACCAGAATTACCCTTAATTACTAGTGTGAAAGTGTAATGAGTCTGTGGTGAATGACCCTAACGAGTGTTCAGAGCGGGGGGGGGCGGAGTCTGCTGGGAGGGGTGGAACCGAGCCGACCCAGAACTGCCCAGAGACACCGGCGCTGAGGGAGATGAACATCCGAACGCTGATTATAAAACTCTCTCTGTCACCTGCTCACACAGGAAACTACCTGTCTGATGCCCACAGGTGAGTAGACAGAAGCACCTGCCCATCATTGGCTTCAGTCTGACTCAGAGCTGTCAATCATCTCCAAACAGTCTAGAGGTGAGTACTGGCAAGAACCTCACAATACGATATGTATCACGATACTCGGGTCAAGATGCAATGTTATCACAATATCGCGATATCACGATTTATTGTGATATACTACTGTATTACTTCTTTGCACTAGTTATACTATTTTATATTATTTTATTTTTTATACCAGTTTTAAATGTTTGTTTTGGCATTCCACGCGGGCAGCAACGTAAGAATTTCGTTGTGCAAGAGAACTCGTTTTTATCTGCACATATGACAATAAACACTTTGAATCTTGAAAAAATTGAACCTTGATGTTCTAGCCAGTTGTTAGGATTTAGAATTCTTAGTTAGAACTTTAAACTGTAGAGCTAAAACTTTATTGCCTGTGGGTTGGCTGTTTTTATGAGGGTGAGTTCTCAGAGTTGCTGCTTGACCTCCTGACCTGCTGTCTTCAAAGGACTATGCGATGGCATAGGTCAACATATTTAGTTACACCCCCTTTCCTGGAGCAAACACACCACCTTTGTTTGGACTGGACATCTGGACCTCAATAGACAAAGGACCATTAAACTCAGAGGAACTAAGGACACGCCTTCTCTGGATCCTTAAAAGATGAACACAACTAACTTGAAGTGTGCATTTTGTCCATGGCAGCATCTCGGTGATGTTGTGAACAAGTGTACCATCGGCCGGTTAAAAATATTCTGCATGGCATAATAATTCTTTGTATACATGACTGTATTAAATTCTTGATTGATCTTTGCTTCTAGACTTGTCATTTAGGCACCAGATAAAAAGAACATGGAGAGAGAAAACTTTCACAGTTAATATCAAAATTAAAAGTAGAGGTGAAAAATCAAGTTGCTGTATTTGTTCATCAGATGATATTGATCATTCAGAGGACAAATTGAGTCAAAACTATTTAACCTATGTATTGTTATTATTAGTGTTTTTGCACATTTAAGTATTCACAATGCATCTACTACATAAATACATGAATTTAAAAAAAGAAATCGACATTAGGAGCTGAAAATCGATATTATATTGAGCGGCCGGAAATTGCGATATATCGCCAAATCGATTTTTGTGTTTCACACCCCTAAAACAGTCGCCTCCTCTGGAACTCAGAAAAACATGAACATACAAAGATGGTGGAGGGAAACAGCTGGAAAGGGACAGAAGACCTCCAGGAAATGTCCAGTTAACCAGTTCTGGAAATATTTGAATCTGGTGACTTTAAGTGGGAGTTGTGGGAAGTAATAGAAACATCAGTAAATCTGAACTCTCTGGATGTTTATGTCCAGACAATAACATCAAGATTCTGTTTGGTCATCAGGTAGCCTGAGTATAAGTGTTGTAGGACATCTGTTGGTGTAGAAACATATTTTCTATTGTTTAGTTGAACTTTGACACCGTAGATTCACACAGAAGTGAACAAAACTTTGACTGGAGTTAGTTTAAGTAGTCTTGGGTTCCAGAAATGATCCAAGCAAGTGATGGAAGGACGCACAGGCATATAAATTTAACTACATTTGCATTAAATCTGCCCACTTTATTCACAAATAAATCAAATTACTTCTGGAAAAAAAGAAGCTTTATTCAAATTGCTGCAGTAAGACGATAACTTAATTCCCAAACGCCACCATCTCTATTAATTCCGTCTCGGTCTGTTCACAACACATCTGAACCTAAGCTCTGTAAAGTCCCATTTGACCCTGAACGCACCGTCAGACTCACAAACATGACTGACATTTAAAGGAAAACGTCTCAGATTAACATCACGGTAATATCATGACCATCAGTGGAGGAAGGAGACGAGATGAAACCATTAAACTAAAAACCAGCGCCTGGATTGTTATTTCTCGGGGGAAGGTGTCGTTGTCGTCGTGGAGACGGAGCAGCAGGTAGGGATGTGACATTTAAGTGTCCCCAGGAGGGCGTCCTGAAACTGTTTGGTCCAGATCAGTGAAAAGGCGTCTCAGGAGGCGTCCGTCTGAAGGTTTAAACGAGGCCACGTGGATCGTTTCACTAACGACCAGTTCACTGGTTTCTCCTCTGGTTCCACAAACCTGCGCGACTGCAGCATCAACAGGCTTCACCTCTGTAAGGGGGCGGGCTCTTCACTGAGCATCAGCCACAGAAACCATCCTGGTCCAAACTACCTCAAAGGGCACCAGTGGATCCAAACTGTGGTCTTTGTGCATCATTTATTTACTTTTGTTTTACAACTATATAATACAGAGCTGGGGACAAAATAATTTATGTTTTTATTCTAGTTTCAACAGCGGTGTCCTCAGAGAGACACATTTTTAAACATTTAAGTATCTACGACCACAACGGTTTTATTCCTCCAGTTATAGTGATATTTTATTATGAATGTTGGTGGGAGTCAGTTGTTCACAAACACAGCTGTGTCAAAAATAAACCTCCTACACAACATAGACACTTCACACTGTTATCTAGCGGACTAAAACTAAAACTAAAACTAAAACTAAAACTGAAACTAAAACTAAAACTAAAAAAACTAAAAAAAAACTGAAAACTAAAACTAAAACTAAAACTGAAACTAAAACTAAAACTAAAAAAACTGAAACTAAAACTAAAACTAAAAACTAAAACTGAAACTAAAACTAAAACTAAAACTAAAACTAAAACTGAAACTAAAACTAAAACTAAAACTAAAAAAACTAAAACTGAAACTAAAAACTAAAACTAAAACTAAACTAAACTAAAACTAAAACTGAAACTAAAACTAAAACTGAAAACTAAAACTAAAATTAAAACTAAAACACGGTAACTGTCTCCAGAGGAGTCCAGACCGGGGACATCTGTCCTGCTGACCAGACGTATCTGATCAATTATCTGCCAGTAGGGGTGAGTATTGGCAAGGACCTCTCGCAATACGATATGTATCATGATACTTGGGTCACGATACGATATATCACGATATCTCGATATCACAATATTGCGATATTCTTCCTAGTTAATATCAAAATTAAAAGATCAAGTTGCTGTATATGTTCATCAGATGATATTGATCATTCAGAGGACAAATTGAGTCAAAACTATTTATTGTTTATTATTAGTGTTTTTGAAAAAAATCGATATTAGGAGCTGAAAAATCGATATTATATTGGGCGGCCAAAAATCGCGATATATTGCCAAATCGATTTTTTTATTATCTGCAGGTGTCAGCAGCTGGACTGATTATTGATCAGGACCTGTGCAGGCCTCTGTATTCCAGCAGTCTGCTGGTCTGGAGCATCCAGGTGAGTTTCAACACAACGCAAAGGAGGAAAGACATCAGCAGTGATCTTAGAGGAGCAGATGTTATATGACTATAAAACCAGTATTAAAACTATTATTCTCTACATTTCTGCATGTTCTGCTTATTTTTACATTATTTTATTCATGTATGAACACATGTATGTGCATGTACGTGCGTACTGTTCCACCGTGAGTCGTTATATTCCATGTGAATTAGTTGTACTTGAATTAGTAATCGTGGTACTCTTTCCTTCAGCATTTGTGGAGCAACTGTGACCAAAACCGATTTCAGGGATTAAAACAGTAGCTCCGTTTCAGATTTAAATACGTTCTGATACATAAAAGCTTTAAATCGGAGGAGGGGCTTCACTCCTGGACACTAATACTGTCACATTTCCAGACAGGTGGGAGCTGGAGGACCAGAGAGACCAGTCCCTGAGCTTCAATGAGAACCAGACTTGTTTTCAACGCTGGTTCAGCTGAGGAAGACGAGGGCTCAATGAAAATTAGCTTAGACTCCATCTATTTATTTACTTTCAGGACAAAGAGATGGACCCTTTTTCATTAATATTTATATTATTATTATGTTGCATTGATGGTCATAGTCGTGTAGAGGTGAGTTTAATACAGTGAAGTAAAAAGAACGAAAGGCTTGTTTAGAAAAGCACCGGTTCAGTGAAACGGTTTTTATTTGAAGCTGGAAGGAAAAAAACATCTTTATACGCCTCCATAATTCATGTTTTTTTGTTTTTTTTTGTTTCAAAAGCTGGTCCCCGCTCCCGTCCTCTTCATCTTTCTCCATATTTTACTCTCCTGCTCTCAGTCTCCTGTGTGTCTCGCTGCCGTTTCCCTCCTCCGGTCTGAGCTAGCGTTAGCGCCTGCAGCCACCACAGTAAAAAAACGGGTTTTTACTACAACGGTTTCACTTCCATCACGTTGTGTAACTGGTTTGTGTGGGCGCGCATGATCCCTCAGAGATGTGATGTAATGAGGTCATCGTTGAGACGGACCGAGGACGGGAGGAGTCAGAGCTGATCCCGCTACAGAGTTAATGAATCTGGATGTGATTAAGAACGCCGTTGATCACGCATGAATTAACGTGGACTGGGATACAATTTGGACTTAATTTGATGATATTTAACTCTGTATACTGTTTAAAAAGAGCCTTGAGATGTTTTTTTAGTTGTGAACTGGTGCTGCACATTTAAACTGAAGTAAAAAGAANGCACTCTTTCTGCTCATTTCTTATTTTATCTATTAAAAAATGTTTTTCTGCATTAATGTCTCATAAAGTTTTATCTGATCTGCATCAGATCAATTGCGGTTTCTTTTGCCTTTACTGAACCCAGACGCTGAATATTCAGTGGTGGAGGAAAATTCAACATTTTCTACAGTTTGGAGGCGTGGCCTGGAGCAACTTTGATTGACAGGAGACACTAAAAACATTTTAGGTTAAGAGGAAAGTGGATGGAAGGTCCATCTATCAGAAGACGAACCTTCTACGAGTCTGACTAGACGAGGACGTCCAGCCGAGACGAGTCCAGAAGAACCAGCCAGAACCTCCATGGAGTGAAGAAGAAGCCACGAGTGACGGCTAAAGCTTTGAAGACATCAGAACATCTCTGTCCATAGTCGCTGCACATCTGAAGTTTTCCATCTGGAAAATGTTTGTGGACTGATGAAACAAAAGTTGAATTGTTCTGGAAGAATATTTACTTTCAGAAATGCTTCCTGTAAAAGCTGCTGTTTCTGGAGTTTTATGTTCTTTAAACACTGTGAAGATCAGTCATGTTTTAATGATGAAAACCAGATTTGTCTCTGTAATGTCACGTTGTGTTACCTGGTGCTTCAGGTCGCCCCGAGCGACCAATAAGGACAACCTGAAGTGTCAGCGCGGATCTTTTTAGCCAATTAAAGAGCCGTTTCTTGCAGCGTTAGCTCGTCTTGTCCGAACCGACTCCTCTGTGACCGTCATAAAGGCCTTTAATACCGCTGTGGAACCACCAGAACCGCTCCGGGTTTTCTCAGGGACTATTAGAGGTATCACTTAACTGACACGGGCGGCAGAAACTCATTTAGGAGTTTAAAGGATTACAGGAGAGCAGGGATCTACTGGGAGCAGTGGGAACACTGGGATCATATTCACCGAGCAGCAGAGCAGATTAACACGCCTTCACCAGAATTACCCTTAATTACTAGTGTGAAAGTGTAATGAGTCTGTGGTGAATGACCCTAACGAGTGTTCAGAGCGGGGGGGGGCGGAGTCTGCTGGGAGGGGTGGAACCGAGCCGACCCAGAACTGCCCAGAGACACCGGCGCAGAGGGAGATGAACATCCGAACGCTGATTATGAAACTCTCTCTGTCACCTGCTCACACAGGAAACTACCTGTGTGATGCCCACAGGTGAGTCGACAGAAGCACCTGCCCATCATTGGCTTCAGTCTGACTCAGAGCTGTCAATCATCTCCAAACAGTCTAGAGGTGAGTACTGGCAAGAACCTCACAATACGATATGTATCACGATACTCGGGTCAAGATGCAATGTTATCACAATATCGCGATATCACGATTTATTGTGATATACTACTGTATTACTTCTTTGCACTAGTTATACTATTTTATATTATTTTATTTTTTATACCAGTTTTAAATGTTTGTTTTGGCATTCCACGCGGGCAGCAACGTAAGAATTTCGTTGTGCAAGAGAACTCGTTTTTATCTGCACATATGACAATAAACACTTTGAATCTTGAAAAAATTGAACCTTGATGTTCTAGCCAGTTGTTAGGATTTAGAATTCTTAGTTAGAACTTTAAACTGTAGAGCTAAAACTTTATTGCCTGTGGGTTGGCTGTTTTTATGAGGGTGAGTTCTCAGAGTTGCTGCTTGACCTCCTGACCTGCTGTCTTCAAAGGACTATGCGATGGCATAGGTCAACATATTTAGTTACACCCCCTTTCCTGGAGCAACACACCACCTTTGTTTGGACTGGACATCTGGACCTCAATAGACAAAGGACCATTAAACTCAGAGGAACTAAGGACACGCCTTCTCTGGATCCTTAAAAGATGAACACAACTAACTTGAAGTGTGCATTTTGTCCATGGCAGCATCTCGGTGATGTTGTGAACAAGTGTACCATCGGCCGGTTAAAATATTCTGCATGGCATAATAATTCTTTGTATACATGATTGTATTAAATTCTTGATTGATCTTTGCTTCTAGACTTGTCATTTAGGCACCAGATAAAAAGAACACGGAGAGAGAAACTTTCACAGTTAATATCAAAAATTAAAAGTAGAGGTGAAAAATCAAGTTGCTATATTTGTTCATCAGATGATATTGATCATTCAGAGGACAAATTGAGTCAAAACTATTTAACCTATTTATTGTTATTATTAGTGTTTTTGCACATTTAAGTATTCACAATGCATCTAATACATAAATACATGAATTTAAAAAAAGAAATCGACATTAGGAGCTGAAAATCGATATTATATTGAGCGGCC
Source organism: Hirundichthys speculiger (assembly GCA_018398805.1). NCBI lineage: Eukaryota > Metazoa > Chordata > Actinopteri > Beloniformes > Exocoetidae > Hirundichthys > Hirundichthys speculiger. The sequence continues at coordinate 149,101 of JAGFBZ010000124.1, forward strand.
GGAAATCGCGATATATCGCCAAATCGATTTTTTGTTTCACACCCCTAAAACAGTCGCCTCCTCTGGAACTCAGAAAAACATGAACATACAAAGATGGTGGAGGGAAACAGCTGTAAAGGGACAGAAGACCTCCAGTAACTGTCCAGTTAACCAGTTCTGGAAATATTTGAATCTGGTGACTTTAAGTGGGAGTTGTGGGAAGTAATAGAAACATCAGTAAATCTGAACTCTCTGGATGTTTATGTCCAGACAATAACATCAAGATTCTGTTTGGTCATCAGTAGCCTGAGTATAAGTGTTGTAGGACATCTGTTGGTGTAGAAACATATTTTCTATTGTTTAGTTGAACTTTGACACCGTAGATTCACACAGAAGTGAACAAAACTTGACTGGAGTTAGTTTAAGTCGTCTTGGGTTCCAGAAATGATCCGAGCAACTGATGGAAGGACGCACAGGCATATAAATTTAACTACATTTGCATTAAATCTGCCCACTTTATTCACAAATAAATCAAATTACTTCTGGAAAAAAAGAAGCTTTATTCAAATTGCAGCAGTAAGACGATAACATTATTCCCAAACGCCACAGTCTCTATTAATTCCGTCTCGCGCCAACATCTGAACCTGAAGCTGTAAAGTCCCATCTGACCCTGAACGCACCGTCAGACTCACAAACATGACTGACATTTAAAGGAAAACGTCTCAGATTAACATCTTCACCATCAGTGGAGGAAGGAGACGAGATGAAACCATTAAACTAAAAACCACCGCCTGGATTGTTATTTCTCGGGGGAAGGTGTCATTGTTGTCGTGGAGACGGAGCAGGTAGGGATGTGACATTTAAGTGTCCCCAGGAGGGCGTCCTGAAACTGTTTGGTCCAGATCAGTGAAAAGGCGTCTCAGGAGGCGTCCGTCTGAAGGTTTAAACGAGGCCACGTGGATCGTTTCACTAACGACCAGTTCACTGGTTTCTCCTCTGGTTCCACAAACCTGCGCGACTGCAGCATCAACAGGCTTCACCTCTGTAAGGGGGCGGGCTCTTCACTGAGCATAACAGAACCATCCTGGTCCAAACTACCTCAAAGGGCACCAGTGGATCCAAACTGTGGTCTTTGTGCATCATTTATTTACTTTTGTTTTACAACTATATAATACAGAGCTGGGGACAAAATAATTTATGTTTTTATTCTAGTTTCAACAGCGGTGTCCTCAGAGAGACACATTTTTAAACATTTAAGTATCTACGACCACAACGGTTTTATTCCTCCAGTTATAGTGATATTTTATTATGAATGTTGGTGGGAGTCAGTTGTTCACAAACACAGCTGTGTCAAAAATAAACCTCCTACACAACATAGACACTTCACACTGTTATCTAGCGGACTAAAACTAAAACTAAAACTGAAACTAAAACTAAAACTAAAACTAAAACTGAAACTAAAACTAAAACTGAAACTAAAACTAAAACTAAAACTGAAACTAAAACTAAAACTAAAACTAAAAAAACTAAAACTAAAACTAAAACTAAAACTAGAACTAAAACTGAAACTAAAACTAAAACTAAAACTAAAACTATAACTGAAACTAAAACTATAACTGAAACTAAAACTAAAACTAAAACTATAACTGAAACTAAAACTAAAACTGAAACTAAAACTAAAATTAAAACTAAAACACGGTAACTGTCTCCAGAGGAGTCCAGACGGGGACACCTGTCCTGCTGACCAGACGTATCTGATCAATTATCTGCCAGTAGGGGTGAGTATTGGCAAGGACCTCGCAATATGATATGTATCATGATACTTGGGTCACGATACGATATCACGATTTATTGCGATATTCTTCCCAGTTAATATCAAAATTAAAAGATCAAGTTGCTGTATATGTTCATCAGATGATATTGATCATTCAGAGGACAAATTGAGTCAAAACTATTTATTGTTTATTATTAGTGTTTTTGAAAAAAATCGATATTAGGAGCTGAAAAATCGATATTATATTGGGCGGCCAAAAATCGCGATATATTGCCAAATCGATTTTTTTATTATCTGCAGGTGTCAGCAGCTGGACTGATTATTGATCAGGACCTGTGCAGGCCTCTGTATTCCAGCAGTCTGCTGGTCTGGAGCATCCAGGTGAGTTTCAACACAACGCAAAGGAGGAAAGACATCAGCAGTGATCTTAGAGGAGCAGATGTTATATGACTATAAAACCAGTATTAAAACTATTATTCTCTACATTTCTGCATGTTCTGCTTATTTTTACATTATTTTATTCATGTATGAACACATGTATGTGCATGTACGTGCGTACTGTTCCACCGTGAGTCGTTATATTCCATGTGAATTAGTTGTACTTGAATTAGTAATCGTGGTACTCTTTCCTTCAGCATTTGTGGAGCAACTGTGACCAAAACCGATTTCAGGGATTAAAACAGTAGCTCCGTTTCAGATTTAAATACGTTCTGATACATAAAAGCTTTAAATCGGAGGAGGGGCTTTACTCCTGGACACTAATACTGTCACATTTCCAGACAGGTGGGAGCTGGAGGACCAGAGAGACCAGTCCCTGAGCTTCAAAGAACCAGACTTGTTTTCAACGCTGGTTCAGCTGAGGAAGACGAGGGCTCAATAAAATTAGCTTAGACTCCATCTATTTATTTACTTTTCAGGACAAAGAGATGGACCCTTTTCCATTAATATTTATATTATTATTATGTTGCATTGATGGTCATAGTCGTGTAGAGGTGAGTTTAATACAGTGAAGTAAAAAGAACGAAAGGCTTGTTTAGAAAAGCACCGGTTCAGTGAAACGGTTTTATTTGAAGCTGGAAGGAAAAAAACATCTTTATACGCCTCCATAATTCATGTTTTTTTGTTTTTTTTTGTTTCAAAAGCTGGTCCCCGCTCCCGTCCTCTTCATCTTTCTCCATATTTTACTCTCCCGCTCTCAGTCTCCTGTGAGTCTCGCTGCCGTTTCCCTCCTCCGGTCTGAGCTAGCGTTAGCGCCTGCAGCCACCACAGTAAAAAAACGGGTTTTTACTACAACGGTTTCACTTCCATCACGTTGTGTAACTGGTTTGTGTGGGCGCGCATGATCCCTCAGAGATGTGATGTAATGAGGTCATCGTTGAGACGGACCGAGGACGGGAGGAGTCAGAGCTGATCCCGCTACAGAGTTAATGAATCTGGATGTGATTAAGAACGCCGTTGATCACGCATGAATTAACGTGAACTGGGATACAATTTGGACTTAATTTGATGATATTTAACTCTGTGTACTGTTTAAAGAGCCTTGAGATGTTTTTTTAGTTGTGAACTGGTGCTGCACATTTAAACTGAAGTAAAAAGAACGAGAGCACTGCTGAGGTCAACAACATTAAAAGGTCTGAAAGACCATGGATGGAGACGTGGTGTCATCCATGGCCATGGTCCATGGCAGACCTGTTCCCTTGGTGTTGGGCGGGGCACGCTTTTTGGGTTTTTCTCTGCGTTTCTAAGTTTGGTTAGTGTCTCGTCTCGTCTCGTCTCATCTCGTCTCGTCTTGTCCCATCCCGTCTCGTCCCGTCTCATCTCGTCCCGTCTCATCTCGTCCCGTCTCATCCCATCCCGTCTAGTCTTGTCCAATCTTGTCTTGTCCCATCCTGTCTTGTCCTGTCTCGTCTCGTCCCATCCCGTCTCGTCCCATCCTATCTTGTCTTTTCCCATCCTGTCTTGTCCCGTCTCGTATTGTCCCATCCCATCTCGTCTCGTCCCATCTCATCTTGTCCCGTCTTGTCCTATCCCATCTCGTCTTGTCCCATCCTGTCTTGTCCCGTCTCATCTTGTCCCATCTTGTCTTGTCTCGACACGTCTGGTCCCGTCTTGTCCCATTTCATCTCGTCTCGTCCCATCTCGTCTCGTCCCATCTCATCCTGTCTCATCCCGTCTCATCCCATCCCGTCTCGTCTTGTCCCATCCTGTCTCGTCTCATCTCGTCCCGTCTCATCTCGTCCCGTCTCATCCCATCCCGTCTAGTCTTGTCCAATCTTGTCTTGTCCCATCCTGTCTTGTCCTGTCTCGTCTCGTCCCATCCCGTCTCGTCCCATCCTATCTTGTCTTTTCCCATCCTGTCTTGTCCCGTCTCGTATTGTCCCATCCCATCTCGTCTCGTCCCATCTCATCTTGTCCCATCTTGTCCTATTCCATCTCGTCTTGTCCCATCCTGTCTTGTCCCGTCTCATCTTGTCCCATCTTGTCTTGTCTCGACACGTCTGGTCCCGTCTTGTCCCATTCCATCTCGTCTCGTCCCATCTCGTCTCGTCCCATCTCATCCTGTCTCATCCCGTCTCATCCCATCCCGCCTCGTCTTGTCCCATCCCGTCTCGTCCCGTCTCCATCCTGTCTCATCCCGTCTCGTCCCATCCCATCTCGTCTTGTCCCATCCTGTCTCGTCCCATCTCATCCCGTCTCGTCCCATCCCATCTTGTCTTGTCCCATCCTGTCTTGTCTCATCTTGTCCCATCCCATCTCGTCTCGTCCCATCTCATCCTGTCTCGTCCCATTCCGTCTTATCTTGTCCCATCCTGTCTTGTCCCGTCTCCTCTTGTCCCATCTCATCCCGTCCCATCTTGTCTCGTCTTGTCTCGTCCCGCCTCGTCTCATCCCATCTGGTCTCGTCTCATCTTGTCTCGTCCCGTCCCGTCTCGTCTCTCCTCTCCTGTCCTTAGTCTATCTTGTTCCTGTTTCACTTTGAAGGTCTGTCTTGTCTTCGTAGTGTCCTGCTTTACTTCCTTCTGTGATTACCCAGATTGTTTGCATCTGTCCCTGGTTTGTCCCTTTGCGTTTTTAAGTCTTGCTTCTCCTGTTTATTTGCCAGATCGTACTGTTGTGTTTCCACATTCTGTCCTGGTTTTGTTTGTAACCTGTCCCTCCCTTGGAGTACGCCGGTTGAGTTTTGGCTCCTGTTTTTTGAAGACTTATTAAAGGTTGTTTTTGGTTTGAAACCCCCCGTCTCTCATGATGTTGACTCAACTGAATCCTTAATCAGTTTACGTTTCCAGTATATCTGAATGTCAACACTGGATTTCCTGCAACTGCTCCAGACCTGAACAGAACCTGGGTTCAGTAGGCCAGCAGGGTTGGTGGTTTGTCCAAGGTCGTGACCTCTGCTGCATAATCGCTACCCAGAGTTCCTTGTCCACAGGAAGCTGTACTGAACAGTGATTTTGTTTGATTATGTCCTCCGACATCTCAGACACGTCTGTGTTTGTCCATTAAACGTTTGCAGACATTGTAATCCTGCCTGGTTATCTGGGCACGTACGTAACGTGATTGAGCTAGCATGCACTGATTAACAAAGCGGCAGCTGCTGCTTCTGTATTGATTGTTAGCAACGCGCTGCTGACTGACCTGCTGATCGAATCTGCCAGACTAGATGAAGTCTGGTCAATTTGTTGTACAAGTCATTTAAAAGCCAGGAGGGAGGCACAATATTAGATGTATCTAAATTAAAGTGTTTGCATGCAAAGACTTTTGTGACAGTAGGACATCTGAAAGGAACCCAACATCTTTCCAGCGCTTACATCGTTAAATGCAGGTCACTTGATAAAACCGAGACTTTCATCAGTGGCTGATACAACCACACAGAAAAGGCAATAATGTCGGCAGTAGGGATATAACGTTTATAGAAAATCTGATATCTCGATTAAAGTGACCAAATTATCACAGTTTATAATATTATCTCGGTATTCTTCATTGCTGTACAAATGTCCAAAAAACACATACATTTCTTGTCATTCCAAAACATCAGAAGCCAAAACATTTTACCTAAAATGAAACTTTCACATTAAAAGGGCAAACAACTGGCACAGAAAGAGGTTTTATTTTAAATGAACAAAATAAATAACAGGAACAAAGCTAA
>JAGFBZ010000124.1:160000-196562 GCA_018398805.1 Hirundichthys speculiger
TGAACGCAGGAATGTTGCTATTATTCCATTATTTGGCAGCTGTTAGCTAAATATGACAGAGTAATGGGCATTTTCAATTGCCTCTAAACGTCTTTTGTGAAAGGTATGATTATGTCCCTAAAGCAAATGGCTGAAGGACCAGGGGACGTCAAAGTGCAATTAACTTGCACTTACTACCAACATCACAATTTTTCCTTCTTGCTTTTACGCGGTTGCAAACCAGGACTTGATTTCCCTCCCCTTCATCTGTGAAAGCTACTATTTATCTTCAGAACGGTATTTAACCCAACTAAGTTCAGGAAAAAAGTCACTTTATAATCCACACACTAAAACGGAAAACATTGTGGTCACCATGAAAAATCCAAGTAGACAAATCATTTTTACATTCCTCTTGACGTTTATGTTATTATTAGTAGTATAAAGCTGTAGTATTTTAACTCATTTATTTTATTTGTTAATGTCCACCTGGTTCAGAACCTGCAACAGTAACAGTAGAGTTTTCACCACTTTATAACGCTGCCGTTCCTTCACGCCAAATGGAGATCTTCTGTCCATCTTTCAGCCTTTCATAGATTTTCAATGTACTGCAGGTCTGAATAAGAGAAACTGAATGTCTATTAAATAAAATGAAGCCGTCTGCACAGTAATAAAAATAAAAGTAAACTTAAGAATGTCTGAGTTTTTCTTTTCTTTCTGCTTTTTTCATATCGTCGCAGGCTTTTCTGCTTCGGGGTTGAGCTTTGTGACTCTGACATTTGAAGTTGGTGAAGTGGATGTAAAAACTTTCCTTCAGGTCAGAAACATCAGTTTAAAACGGCACAAAGGAACTTTGGAAAAGGCTCGAGTCCCACAGGACGCAGACAGGAAGCTGCTCCGGCGTCTTTGAATCGCCGCCACTCGAGTCAGTGTGAGCCGTCGCATCAGCGCAGCGGTCTGGAGACGCCCGTCCTCCGTGGAGGCGCCCGTCCTCCGTGGAGACGCCCGTCCTCCATGGAGACGCCCGTCCTCCATGGAGACGCCCGTCCTCGATGCTCCGCCAGATATGCTACTTTGGTGCTCAGCAGCTGCTAGCAGGATTATAATAGTTTTGGATTTTCCATTAGTTTTAGTTTTTATTTAGTTTTTAGTTTAGTTTTTCCAAATTCATTTAGTTTTAATTCGTTTTTAGAGCAGTTTTGCTAGTTTTTCATTCGTTTTTGTTTTGAAATACTTAGTTTTAGTTTAGTTTTTATTAGTTTCAGTGTTAGTTTTAGTTTTATTTTTTAAATTAAGGTTGTAATTTTGGTTGGAGTGAAGCACTGAACTGTTTGAAGGCTATCGAATCACATAGTCGTGTTTACATTCTGGTCTCAAACATATTTATCAATGCATCTTCCCTCTTGTGGTGTTCCTGCGTATTTACTGACCAGCAGCTATCTGGTCTCCATGGAAACAGTCCATTATAGTTGCTGTTTTCTCCCGTTCCTTCCCAACGCTGACTGGCCTGCAACTGTAGCTTCTCTTTCCAGGGGGCTAGCTTAGGCTAGCTTATCCAGCTAGTCTTGGTTAGCCTTCTTTCCAGGGGGCTAGCTTAGGCTAGCTTATCCAGCTAGTCTTGGTTAGCCTTCTTTCCAAGGGGCTAGCTTAGGCTAGCTTATCCAGCTAGTCTTGGTTAACCTTTTTTTCCAGAGGGCTAGCTTAGGCTAGCTTATCCAGCTTGGTTAGCTTCTCTTTCCAGGGGGCTAGCTTAGACTAGCTTATCCAGCTAGTCTTGGTTAGCCTTCTTTCCAGGGGGCTAGCTTAGGCTAGGTTATCCAGCTAGTCTTGGTTAGCCTTCTTTCCATGGGGCTAGCTTAGGCTAGCTTATCCAGCTAGTCTTGGTTAGCCTTCTTTCCAGGGGGCTATAGCTTAGGCTAGCTTATCCAGCTAGTCTTGGTTAGTATTCCACACATTGTATCACCTGCTTCTACAACAAGACACTTATTTTTTTATCGTTAACACAGTCATAGTCAAAGAAATCCCAAATAGGACTGAGACGCTTTCTACCAACTTTAGCCACAGCATCACTGATGATCACTTTTTTTTTTTTTTTTTTTGCAGTTGTTGTTGTACGGCGGAGCGAAGTTAATAGATTTCAAACGTTTATGAGAAAAAAAATTACAAACATGAAAACGAAGGACGTTTTTGACATTATCAATTAATTTTAATTAAACACATAATACAGAAACCGCTCTTTCATCTAACCTCGTTTTCATTCTGCCGTCCCACAACACACACACTACATTACCCATAAGGCCACCTTCTTAAAGGGGCCAGGCTGGCTCACAGCATTTCTTTGCTGCGAGAGAACGCGCACAACATCCTGTGATGTTTCCACAATTTTTTCTTGATTTTTTTTGTTATATTATATATTTTTAAAAAAAATTCCACGAATAACTAAAACCGCAGAACTTCAGAATCAGAATCAGAATCAACTTTATTGCCAGGTACGATTTTACACATACGAGGAATTTGTTGTGGTGATGAAGGTGCATCCGATAAAAATACAAAAAATACAAACAATGTAAACTAAAATATTGCGATATAAATATAAATACACAAGCAGTTTTTTTTTTTTTTTAGCATTGAGGACACGGCGTGAATTGTCGAGGGATCACTGTACTCTCGTTTGGTCTCGTTTTCTCTTCCGTTACTACCTTCTCCAGTCTCACCTGTCGTGAACATCACCTGCAGCTCTGTGAGTTATTTTCATCGCCGCTGATGCGTGACACGCTGCTGTAAGTGATGCGCAGCTGCTTCAAGACACAAACTGGAGTCTTTTTTTGCAGATAGTAAAGACAGGAAAAGGTAAGAGCTAAACGACACTTGAGTATAATCAAAGGTTCAGCTGAAGCTGAGACTATAAATAGAAAACCACATCAGAAGAATCCTCATCATGACATCATCAACCAAACACACACTCATCACAAGAGATGTTAATGGACACACACACACCCGTGTGCACGTGTTCACCCTCAGATGTGACAGTCGCAGTCATGTTTGTACCCTCGGTGATGCTAACCTCCCCGTCCTCCACGGACCTCTGCCGGGCTGCCATGGTAACCGAGCACCGCTAATTGGGATGCAGCCCACACACATAAACGAGAACTCTGCGAACTGCAGCAGCTTTTAAAGAAACGACGGAGACTCCGGCGGCTCTCTAAAACCCGCCGGGCTCTGATGGCGGGCCGGACCCCCCGTTCTGGGTTTGGAGCTGCTTTTTTTCTGTGTGTTTAAATATAAACAAACCATGTGACCTCGTCACGTAACCTGATGTTGAAGGTTAGCAAACATGCTGACAGCGGCTGGCTGAGGGTCATCTTGTTTACTTTAAAGCTCCAATGACGCGCTGGGATGCTGTAAACAACAAGCAGCTCTTCTGTTTTCTACCTGTGAGGCAGCTGAGGTTGATAAACACCTGGATTAGACGCCACGCATCGATCCAGCCTCTAAGATCTAAATCTGGGGGGGATTTCTGGCTTTCTGGGGCTCTAAGGAAGATTTGTGGACCCCTGTTTAGTAAAACTACAGTATGACGGAGGATTTCAAACCCTTTAAGGCACAACTAACCCTAACCCTAACCCGCCACGTCATTTTATGTGGCCCTCCAGAGCTTGTGCTTTATTGGCTTAAATTTGAAACCAACATTTTATGACTTATTTTTTTAATTTTTTTATTTATTTATTAGTTCGCACAACAACAAAATAACAGAAGATAATCCAAAGCAATGTTTAAAAACAAGTGCAGGAGGAGGGAGAAAAGCATGTAAGCTTGTACAAAGCCCTCCTCCTCTAGAGTGAATAAAATTAATTTTAATCAGCAACCGAGTAAGATTATACAATGTAACTGAGTAACATTACAATAAAATTAATCAAATAATAAACGGTATTAATATAAATAACATTTAAAGTACAGTAAGGTTGAAACAAAATTACAATCATTTAAAGTAAACAAAATTAATCGTAATCGAAAATTGATTAAAGTATTACACCGACAATGAAACACATTATGATAGGGACAATCAAATAATAAACCCTAGCAATTAAAATAAAGTCAGGTAGAACATAGAGTATATTTACAATTCTCTAAAGTAAACAAAATTTTAACTTAATCGATAAAAATAAAAACTAATATCTCGAAAATGAATGACAATACAATAAGGTTAATCAAATTGTAAACGGTATCAATAAAACTTAAGATAAGCTTACACTGGTTTAAAGCGCATATTGACAATAAACTACATCTCCCACAATGCATTTTGTCATCACCCACAACGATAACAGTATCGCACCATGAGCAAGACAACAAGACAATTTTCAGAACTGATTAACTTCAGAAAAACCTCTACAAACTAACCCCAACATGTCCAAGAAAAGAGAAACTGATGCAGAAGGAAGAAAGTTTCATAAACGAAGGGAAAACGAATACAAGGGTATGCTACGTAAGTATGCTAAATTTAGCTTACAAGAAAAACAAAGAATCGCTTCAGCTTCTGAAACCAAAGTAATGGATACATCGTTACCATTGCTAAATAAATGACTGATAAACATACACTTTAATCTTAATGCACCACATTAACATCGTTTAAGGAAGAAAAAAAAGGAGGTGCAGGGAAGAGGGTTAAAATTCAAAAGCACTGGAAGAAGGAAATCATAATTTCTGACTGTTTAACTTTCACATTTCCCACTAAAAACTGAAACTCTGACCTTCTGAATGTACTAATATTTGAGGGACATTCAGACTTTATTTACTAGCAGACGTACGGGGGGGGGGAAATTCAGGGTGCTTCTTTGCTATTGTTTTCGTTTATTTATCTGAGGCGTATCGACTGAACTAATGAAACTTCGGGCAACAAGAAAAAAATCAGACGAACGTCCAGATTCCCAGACTGATCATCTGCACGTGGATACTGAAAAGATGCAGATGAATTATTTAACCCTGCTGAATCCACTGACCATTGAATTATTAACTGAATACATAAAACTACGCTTTTCAGATCGCTTCTTGAAAATTGAAACATTTATAAAGTCATAATTTTGTTTTTTCTTCTGTTTTTGCTCCCCTCAGAATTACTCTGCAATTAGCATTTAGTTAGCGAGCCGTCTGAGTTATTCAGAGTGAAGGATGAAAGTGTTTACTTGAATAAATGAGCTTAGCGTCGTTTTAGTTTTCCTCTAATACTGGACATCAGGGACGATCCTGGAGCTCCGGTTTCTACCTGGAGGAAACCCTGGACCCATCCTGGGTCAGAACCGGGCGTCCGGACCAGACCATGAACCCACAAAGGCTCACGGTGCCAGCTGACGGTTCAGCTGAGCTTTTAATCAAATCCATTTTCACTGATAACTTTCTGAGTTATTCTCACGCTGGTTCGGATGCTGTGCTGTTTCAAGGATTTTCTGGGTTTCTTTATCATTTTGTTTTTTTAAAACCACCTGTTTTAATGAGCAACAGCGACGGCAGAGTTGTTTACGAGCCGGAGCAGCTGATCTACATCTGAAGAAAACAAATTAAACCAAAACTGAGACTCCAAATCCCCCCCGAGCTGATCTGGGGGTGCAGATCAGGAACAAAGCGGAGACGGAGAAGCTAATGGGGAACGTTAGCTCTCCTGCTAACAAGATGGACAAATCTGGAGTTAAATTAAACCTTCTGGCTTATCTCCACTTCTAAATTATATATAAAACTGAACTTCACAGCATGAATGAGAGAAGAAATACCAGAACGTCCAGCACCTTTCTGCTCTCTGAGGAGTTAACGATACGCTGCAGTCTCACCTGAAAACATCCTCGGCCGACACCGTAATTGGCTTCCAGACAGAAAAATGGAAATTGCACTTAATAATCTGTCAAAAGTGGTTCAAACAAAACCACAAAGCAGAGCGAGAGCTGGTTTCTGCTCAACAACACAAAACTCATTTCCTGCGTTGAGACAATCATCCATCTACGAAACAAAACCATGATGAATTTGATTGGGATGATGGCGGGAAACATGAAGATGAGAGGAAGAGAAGGAAAGAAGTTCAACAGATTGTAACTTATAAACGTGTTTTTATTAGGGCTGGGCAACGATTAAAATTTTTAATCGCGATTAATCGCATTATTTCCCTGATTAATCACGATTAATCACATCGTATACGCAAAAATCAAATAATGAATTCAAAAGTAGTGTAAAGGTCACTTTTATTTAAATGTTCTGCTGCCATATGAACTAAAGTGTCATAACATTTGTTGTTCAAACACTTTTAACATCAGCACTTGTCAGTAACACATATTTAGTGTAAATCTCATCTTAAAAAATGTAAAATAAAATAAAGCTTATTGCCACTGCCAGGACATTAATGTCATCCTGTTTTTATAAAAAATCTACAAATAAAATCCAACAAAATGATTGTGTCTCAGCACAATCAGAACATTAAAACAGGTAATTTCTGAGGTAACAGCAGAAACTTTTAACGGGGAGTTCAACTTGTCAGTTGTTACAAATAACCTTGTTTCTGTTGAATCCTCCGTCTGGGAGAACTTTAAAATGAAAATGTCCACGTTAAAGTTCAGTAACTTTATCAATCCGTGTATCAATCATTCTTTCCATTTTCAATTGTCAATCAATAATTAAAAAAAAGTGACATTTTATTAAGTTTTTCATTTTTTAATCCAACACAAAAAAACAAAAAAATGTCTATTTTTTTCATATTTAAATTTTAGACTTGGATCAAAAATATTAAAAAATTAAAAAACGGGTCACAGAACTGAATTAGTTTTATAATGGAGGACTGGACTTTCTGTTGTCATTACACATCTGAGCCACTAGATGGAGCCGCACTGCAGTAACCAGCTAGAGAACAGCAGGACAGTGAACACATGGAGCAGATCTGATGGAACATGGACGAATGACCACAAACGTTTGGTTGCAGTCCAGAATTTTATTTTTTTTAGACAGAATAGTTAATATTGCTACCTGAGTTGCTACCTGAACTGTAAAGTTTACTGATTTTTACCGTTCTCCATGTCTGTTTTAGCTTTTCCTGTTCCGTAGCAGCCAGTAACAGACTTTTCAAAACAGAAGCATGTGAGCAACATGCGTTAACGCGTGATAAAATAAATGTCGGCCTTAATAAAGTAATGAGTTAACGTGATAATAACGCGTTAATTTGCTCAGGCCTAATTATAAATGTGTTTTTATACCAAATGAAAACCATCTGCTAAGATAAACAGCGTCTCTACTGTTCTAGACCTGCAGCACAGAAGGTGAAACATGGAATTAACCCAACAATGGTGTCAAATTAAAACAGCTGAAGAGGTATTGAAGGACATTTTTTTATCAACTTATTTACCTCATAAGAATAATGAAGTTATTTACCAGGTAACACCGTCGTACCTGGGCCTGAAGCTCGTTGATTTTCGGCGCTCTCGCGTCAGACTTCGGTGGAAAGATTTCCTCAAAAAGCTTGTATGGTCTCGTAGTGGCGCTTGATATTCCCGCTTTTGATTAACAGCATATCAGCCATAACGGTTTACCACTGAGGTCGGAACGATAAACTCATAAACTTTTGAATTGTCGATTTTCAGCATCAACCTTTCGCACCTTCGACCACGCCATGTCTTCTTCTTCTCTCGTTTGTTTCTGCAGTAGACGAATTTCAGTTGGTGATTGACGCAAATGACTAGTTTCCCCGACACTGGGAAAAAAACTGAGCTATTTATTTTGATTACTGGTCCGGACAGAACCTTTACTTGGTCCGGACCGAGGTCCACCATGTGGTGATCCTGCTGTAAAGGAACAGCCCTGATTAGTTCTGCTGTGGCTGATATGACTGATAACCAGCTCATTATCAGGTTATTATTATCAGGTTATTATTATCAGGTTATTATTATCAGGTTATTATTATCAGGTTATTATTATCAGGTTATTATTATCAGGTTATTATTATCAAGTTATTATTATCAGGTTATTATTATCAGGTTAAACTACAGTGAAACATTAGCAGCCGTTGGTTAACATCAGTAACTCTCCACTTCTCTCCACAATGGCCAACGTTTCTCCTGATCCATGTCCGACACCGATCAGAACCAGGACCATCAGACCGTCGTCTGTGTCTGTTCTCAGTTTTAATATAACATATAACAACAGTACCGCTGACTGTAAAGTAATATAGTACAGCTGCCACTCAAAACATCAATTACACGCACACACACTCCTAAATTAATGAGGTCTGCAGCTGAGGAGGTGAGGAAGGAAGAGCAGAACCGATTCTGGTCAAGGTGACCCAGCTGAGCATCGATACTTCATCTTCAGATATCTGATCCATGGACGTTTAGATTCAGGAATTCAGCCATCCAGAGGATAAACTGGACCTGGACAACTGATAACTGATAACTGATAACTAATAACTAATAACTAATAACTGAAAACTGATAACTGATAACTGAAAACTGATAACTGATAACTGATAACTAATAACTGATAACTGATAACTGATAAATGATAACTGAAAACTGATAACTGATAACTGATAACTGATAACTGATAACTAATAACTGATAACTGATAACTGATAACTGATAACTGATAACTAATAACTAACAACTGAAAACTGATAACTGATAAATGATGACTGATAACTGAAAACTGAAAACTGATAACTGATAACTGATAACTGAAAACTGAAAACTGATAACTGATAAATGATAAATGATAACTGAAAACTGAAAACTGGAAACTGAAAACTGATAACTGATAACTAATAACTGAAAACTGATAACTGAAAACTGAAAACTGATAACTGAAAACTGATAACTGAAAACTGAAAACTGAAAACTGATAACTGATAACTGATAAATGATAACTGATAACTGATAACTGATAAATGATAACTGATAACTGATAACTGATAAATGATAACTGATAACTGATAACTGATAACTGATAAATATGAGCTGTGAAGGAAGTCATCCGGTGTTTCAGTTGGAGCAACGTTCAAATAAAAACAGTATTTATCAGTGAATACGCTGTAATGGACTGTTGTTCCTGCTGGAGGCCGCCGCCCAGCAGAAGATAAAGAAATAAATAAAATAAACACCTTCCAGATGGCTCTCTGAAGTTACCGAATAGCTGGAGGAAAGTAGGTTTTATTTATTTATTTATCTAGTTGGGTTTTTGTCGTCTGCCGCTGCACAAATACTTCAGCGCTTTGTTAAAAACATCCACACGAGCTTTAAAAAGGTCTCCGGACACAAAACAGGTACAGGTGAGCACGAAAACTCAGGTTTACTCACACAGGACGACTACAGAAAAGCACGAGCGCGAGCATGAGCACGTCACGGTGCTGATCCATGACTGAAACCAGGCCAGAACCTCCGTCTATTAGAAAATAAATCAAAGCAAAGGAATTAAGTTCATCTGTTCATTCAGATCTGCTGATGAGATCAAAGCTGAACTAAAACTCTTAAAGCTGCTGGACGTATCTGGCTATTTCTCTATAATTTTTCACATTTTAATATTTAATAATGATAGACCACTTTTATACAACCAATAAAATAAATCACTTTTTTTTTATAGAATTATATTTTGTCAGGCCATTAAACACAACAGACGTTCAATCATGGACATGAAACGATCTTCATCATCTTCACGTGTCGTTTACAGCAGCTGGAGAGTTTGGAGACATTCTTAACCCTTGTATGATGTTAGGATTTTCTGCACTCTCGGGGTGTTAAGGGGTCCTTTGGACCCCTTGGGGTTTCATACCATAACTCAGCCCCTGTGCAGGCTAGAGACATTCTGTTTTCACCGGAGGAAACTTGAGGATGTCCTTTAGGTCACTGACCTACCACTAGGTTTCTCCAACCTGAGGGGGCGGAGCCTATTCGAAACGCTATTTTCCACGCCACCAGCCCCACTTCTCAGCCTCTGTGTGGGCTGGAGACACACTGTCTTCACTGGAGGGTTACTGGTGGGTAGCTGTGACATCACTAACCTTCCCTATGATGACCTCGACCTTTGGGGGCGGAGTTTCACCATCACGCACACCACAAATCCCACTTCTCAACCTCTGTGTGGGCTAGAAACATGCTATTTTCACTAGTAGGTTACTGGTGGGTAGCCTTGACATCACTGACCCTCCCTATGATGACCTCGACCTTTGGGGGCAGAGTTTCTCCATCATGCACGCCACAACGCCCACTTCTCAGCCTCTGTGTGGGCTAGAGACACGCTGTCTTCACTGGAGGGTTACTGGTGCATTGCTGTGATGTCACTGACCTTCCCTGTACTGACTGTCACCTTGGGGGGTGGAGTTTTTCCATCATGCATGCGACAAATCCCACAACTTAGCCCTTGTGAGGGCCAAAGACACACTGTCTTCACCAGGGTGTTGCTTGTGGGTGGTTTCTGACCAGTCCCCAATCTACATTGGTCCAAGGGGGTGGAGTCTGACCTCCATGCCACTATTGATACTATTATTAGACCATATCAGGTACCATGTACCTTGACCTCTTCTATATTATCTATAAATACATCACATACAGTGAAACAGTTATGATCTATACTGCAGTCAACTTGCTTATACATGAAGGAAAGCAGGCCTTCAGTACTATTGATATTTATTGCATGGAATTGATTTCACACAGGGGCTTGATTGTGGGATTTGTGTTGCGGGTGGCGTGGTAGCGAAGCCCCGCCCCCTTTGATCAAGGGTGGTTGTGGGACAGTAGGGTGCACTCAGGGCTGTCCCTGTTGACCCCCTGGTGCATGCATCATGTCTCTAGCACACTCAGGGGCTGGGATGTAGGATTCCTGTTGCATAATGGCGTGGTAGTGAAGCCCCGCCCCCTTGGGTCAAGTTTAATTGGGAAAATTATATCCCCCACTACACCCCCTGTTCAGGTATTCTAGTCTCTGGTAGAAGGAAGGTAAGTAAAGGTATGCAACAAACTATATGGTCCTATTTCCATGTTCACACTAAGCTTGTAGAGTAGACTACTGCCCTATTGTTTTACATTGGGGTCCTTTGGACCCAAACACCCTCTGAGTGATGTAAATGTGAAGGGGGGGTGTAGAGTGGGAGCTCTCCCCCCAAAAAAGTTATCCTCCATGCCCCTCACATAAAATAAGCCAAGGACAATGAGTTTCAAGTTGAAAAAAGTATTACTTGTATGATTTTTATTTTAGTAAAGATTGAAAATGGGTCCAAAAGACCCTAACATCACACAACGGTTAATGTGATTTTTTTTTACATTTTCAGCAGGCAGAAGGTAGTTGAAAAGCAGCGATCAAAGACAATCTTGAAAAATCACAAGAGAAACAAACTCAGTAGAGCAGATACCACAGGCTTCAACTAGGGCGGCGCCATTTCAGAGGTCTCCCCCCCTCCTTCCTACACTGTAAGAAAAGTCAGTAAAATTAACAGCAAAATTCTGTAAAATTGTGACATAAAAGTTCTGTAAAGCAAAATACAGTGATTTTGTGTTTATTTACCAGTATGATGTTGTATAATGTTGAACCGAAAACTATTGTAAATTTTAAAATAGAAAATTGCAAATAATATCGTATTTTGTTGTAGAAAACACACATTTTTGTATTTTTTAAAGTGAAAAGTTGTATCCTTCACAACAATCCCTTATTCTAAGGTATTTTTTTTTTAGTAAGACTAAATTAAATTTCATGTACAACAACAAAAAAAAATGTGTAAATCTTGCTGGAAGTGTAAAATAACAGTATTAATATGATAATTAATCAAAAACATTTTGTTAAATTTACTTGGTAAAACAAAACAAAAATAACCCTTTTAAAATGACACTTAAAATTTGTAGAAAAATATGAGACAATCTGTTTATTTTACAATTTAAAACTGTTGTAATTAGTGTTTGGTCAGTAAAACTGTTAACATGTTCACCGTGTTTTTACTGAATTATTCTGGCAACCACAGCTGCCAGGTTTTTTTGTAAAAACAACAGGACTTTTTTTACAGTGTAGGTAATAACAGTTATTTAGTTGTTAGTCTCAGGATGATGTGTTTGTGACCTAGAAACCGACGTCTCCAGTGATTACCGACCAGCTGACTTCCTCCCAGACAGGCTCTGCTCTACTTTTCTGTTTTTCATTTACCGGCTCGGCTTCGTTCTCCTGCTCTAAACCAATTAAAGTTCCTCCTTAACGAACCCTCCCTCTGTGAACCTGGACGCCGCCGTTCATTCAGCAGCTCTCTGCTCCTCCAATTAGCCAGCGATACCGGGTCGGGGGGGTTTCTGGCCTGAACATAAATCTACATGGAGGACGGCGGCTGCACCGCCGTAATTCCTGTTAATCGTACAGAGACGCGGCGGCAGAAATCCCTCGCGGTGCGTTCAAAGACGGCTTCGTTTCTCACCGTTTTGGGCGTGAATCTCTGATGAGACAATCAACATTTCAGTTTTCTCTCCGTCACTGGTTTCTATCTCGGTTTTGTGTCAGATGTTAGCGCTCAGGATCCCAGTAACAAGCAGGAACTGGGAGGAACTGGGTGGAACTGGGAGGAATCATCTTCAAGGTTTGCCGCCTCTCCGATGCCGTTGAGCAAAGCGCTGGTCAGAAGAGGAGGTCGGCCTCTCCACCTTCAGTGATCTCAATCATCTCAGCTTCTGTTTAGCCTCCATTGTTTCAACACATTGTGCAGCGAGTTATTGTTCATGACGAAACAATACTCCGCTTGGTCCAAAGGTGACCCCATAAATATACAGTCATGGAAAAAATGATTAGACCACCCTTGTTTTCTTCAGTTTCTTGTTCATTTTAATGCCTGGTACAATAAAGGTACATTTGTTTGCAAACATAACGATCAAGATGCTCATAAGTTATTTAAGAGCTGATATCTTACATTTTCCATGTTTTCTTGATTATAACCAATCACTTAAGTTTTTCATCAATAGCTATGGCGTTGTACTGCCAAAAACACTGCTTTTATGCCTTCAGTGTTTTCTTTTCTGTTTTTTAGCACATGATGACGTTTAGTGGTACCAGGTATTAAAATGAACAAGAAACTGAAGAAAAAATGGTGGTCTAATCATTTTTTCCATGACTGTATGACACCCCTAAATACAAGCAGCCCTTCCAAACTGTCACACCGTCACAATTAACACAAATCCAGCCAATCACAGAGAACTATGCATGTCACATGACCTCAGGTATGCTACATGCTACAGTTGTGATCAAGAATTCTGTCAGTGATGCAAATGTTGGTTTCTTGAAACTTTCCAGCTTCAGTCATCTTGAATCATGTTTTTTTTTCTCATGTTTCTGTGGTAAAGTTCATGAATTCTTCAGAACTGGCAACAAGTTCTCATCGGTATTAAAACCTGAACAGGCCATGGATCCAAAATTTTAATTATATTAATTAATTACTCAGTTGCTCCGTCCTACTGGTGCATCTATGATCACCATACTGGTCCAGTCTCCACACCAGTCTGCACTACTGGTAGATGGAGATTTCATCCTCCTGCATATTTGCTGGAATGTTAAATTTAATGTTTAAATAAACATGTTTTATAGAACTAACCCAGAACTATTATTTGTATTTGTTTTATATATATATATTTAGGCACAATAGAAACGTTTTAGTCGCTATAACTTCTCATTTCTGAGATTATTTATCAGTGATGCGTTTGAAAGGTAGCTTATCTGAAACAAAAATAATTAGTCGAGACTGCTAAATTTTGAGGGTTTAAAAAAATGTAAATTTGAAGTTATCTCGACAAAAGATCATTTGTTTGCTAAAATTTATGTAGTTTTCATCAAAACTTAAGAGTTTTAGTTGGGGCTCAAAATGCAAAAATCCATTGCAGCCAGTTACCCAGATTTTTTTGAGTTTTCACAGCCCCTTTTTTTTTTTTTTTTACAGTGTAGGAGGTTATTTTGGTAACCTTCTTTTAGATTTGTAGTCCTGGAGAGTCTCGGTCTGTCCTGGATGCTCTTCAGCTGCCGGTCCTGGTACCCAGATTTCACAGCAGCACCAGCTGTCGTTTCTAGCTCTGTACTGGTGGAGGAAACGGTTCTGGTGGACACTGGTGGACACTGGTGGACACACCTGGATGTCCTGGGACTTCCTCACTGCAGGTGAACCTCTAAGTTTGAAGGTGTTGAATATTTTTAGGAGCAGTTTACCACCAGTGATGGACGTATGTTTCTGGGCGTATTTATATCCAAACCCAGAGGACGTGGTTCCTGTTGAACCATCAGTCTTCTACTGGTTTCAGCTGACTCGTACTGGTTCATTTACCCTTGTGCTGATCGCTGGATTAATGAAATAATGTCAGCTGGCAGAGTTTTATCAGATCAGATAAACAGCTTTTATGTCAACGAAGTTCTTTGTAAGACGTTTAAATTTAAATACAAGCAGGTAGAAAACCTCGAAGCAACGTGAATCAGTTAAATCTGACATCACTGTCAGGATGTTCTGGACACGACTACATCCACATTTAGATTTGAGTTTGTTTCCAGTTGGATCAGCTGTTGGATCAACGGATCATCAGAACCTCACAGCCTCTCGTTAAAGATTCTGAGAGCATTAATGCCCTTAACTTTGTTCGAACCCTAACCCTAACCCTAACACCCTTAACTTTGTTTGAACTTCAGATATAAGATGATGTTACATTCTGGGGTTAATCCACCTCTTCAACTAGGAAGGAAGCAAATTTGTACACTGCAAAAATTAACAATCTAACCAAGTGTTCCAATTTTGTATCTAGCTAAAAAAGTCTTTTTGATCTTGTTTTGAGAGTAAAATATATGCAAGCACAGAATGTGTAAGATTACTAGTCTTGTTTGATATATTTTTTTCTTATTTCAAGAAATCTTACTAAGTGTGATTATCTCACTGCTCTGGCAGATTATTTCACTTACTTTTAGTCTGTATCTGCTCAAACCAAGTATTTATTTCTTATATTAAGACCATTAATTTTTGCAGTGTAGAACAAGAAAAAAAAATCAGAAGAAAAACTTTAAAACCCTGGAAGAACATTATAAGCTGTCATTCAGGAACATCTGTGCAGCTGTGGCATGTAAAAGGTGGGAAAAGTAAACTGACTGAAGGGACAGAAACATTTCAGAGACGGCTCCTGACAGACATGAACCTTTTCACCACTGGCTGACGAGCTGTGATGGTGATGCCCTCGAGCTCTTTGACTCCTCTCTGGTTAGCAAACAGACGGCGGGAATCATCCGTTATCCCCTGACGAAGGTCTGAACCAGGCCGACAGGTGTCATTAAGGCGCTGAGCGCTGCTCTTTGTGTCGCTGTTGTTCATCTTTATTTCATGAGCTGATGTTTGTGGAGGAAATCCCTCCGCTGGTGAACAGATCTGAGCTGAGAGCTGCTCCTCCACCTCCTCCACCTCCTCCACCTCCTCCACCTCCTCCTTCCCGCCGCCGCTGCAGCGGGTTGGTTAAAGAGCAGAGCGGTGAGTTTAAGTCTGCGTGACTAATGACTAAAAAACCATATTTCTGGGAGGATATCAGAGACTGAAGCAGGTGGACGGGAGAACCGAGCTTTTGTTCTGGTTTCACATCTCTGTCCTCCTTCGTCTCAGTTTCTCCGTCTGAACATTTATCTATTTAAACTAGGGATGCACGATAACTATTTTTTAAAACTGATACCGATAACACACACATATACCTAAGATCATTACATCAATACTATGAACAAAATCAAAAATAGTTTGGACTCTTTAAATGAAACAGATATTTATTTTTTCCATTGAAAAAAACTCTTGTCAAGCCTCTAAAACATTTTCTTAAAGCTATCAACAAACCTATTTGATATCTCACTTAACTTAAATAAGGTTCATTACTGACTGATATAAAAATAAAGGTCCTTGAACTGATGGAAATACATGCATCAGAATTACTAACTGAAAAAAGATTAACTTTAAAGGTTTTGACTTGTGGTTCCATTTAAATTAATACCTTTAATTAAAGTAAATGAGGTTCAGTAATTTTTGTTTTTTATTTTTTAATCTCATGGAAGCTTTAGATGAGAGGAATGAGGGAGAGGAGAGACTGCTACTGGCTTGCACATGTTAGCATTAGCTTCCATTAGCTCACGTTAGCGTGATTTCAGAACTCCATGGAAGTGATTGTTATGTTGTAGGTGGCTGATCAGGTTTTACGTATTAAAGCTTGTGCTTCCCTCCTCGTAGAATTCACTCGGAGGATTCGTCACAAATAACCACCAAACTATCTTCTTCTGAAACTTTAACCAGTTCCACGCCGCCATGTTTGTTGTGATCAGGCGCTGTGCTGCAGGCTGCATTCAAGGGGAACGTAAATTCCGACGTTCCCTCGTTTGCTAGTCGTTCTTTCAGCCTTTTATTTTTTTTCTATTTTTTATGTGTAACATGTGGGAAAATACTGCGAATATCAATTAAAGTCAGCAACTCAAAATTATGACCAAGTTAACGAGTTGTTTTCTGGCATGAGGGGTATTCTTGATTTTCTGATTGAGTAATCGTTTTTTCTGATTATGCCGACGTCACTGAACATAACATTCACGCTGTCATTCAAGGCTCAGAGGGAGCGAGACACTGCTGTGTTGACAGAAATATAAATGTTATCGGGGCTATTCGTCGTGATATCGGAGTTATCGGAATGATGTCATAATTTCCTGTTATCGGGTCGATAGTTATCGTGCACCTCTAGTTTAAACCTGTTCTGACAAAATTATTTTCTCACCGTCTCTGCAACGCTGCTTTTTCCTCGACTGTCGTCCTTCTCTGGACGATCCACCGCCTCGTACCGACCAGGGATCTGCTCGGGCAGGCCAAGTTCTTCCACCATTCCACAATTCAATCTCTCGTTCCCTAGCTAACTCTAACCCCTAACCGCTAACCGCTAACCCTTAAACTTGAGACAAACAGGGAGGCCTGCACCTGGACCAAGAGACATTATCAGTCACCACCTGACACATTGAGGGAGGAGGAGCTTGAGTCCTCTTGATAATCTGAGTGGATGGAGGTGCGGTTAAGGAAAAGAGGCAAGTCGTATTAATTAATACATCGTGTATTTTATGCTCGACGGTAGACAAAGTCCGAGCCTTTTTTTACTCGGTCTGAAGATGATCCTTTGAGACTGTTTAGCTGTTCACGCCCGTCAAGACAACCATAACCGTCCGAACATCCGACTGTTTTCCTTTTATCATAAATGCTCCATGAATGTGCGTAACGTGTTTTTACTGCTCTTTCTTTGCCTCATAAAGGCCAGTCAGCATGAAGGAAAAGACGTCCAGCCTTCTTCTTCTGGGTTTTCTGTTCACCATCGTTCAGGTCTGGACCGCTGTAGTAATGATTCAAGTAAAGGCCAACAGAATCCATCACAACGCTCAACGCTCTTAAAGCAGCTACCAACCTCCTCAACAAGCAGGAAGATGGTCCTGAAACCGTTTACATCCTTATCAATGAAGCAGAAATGAATAAATACGAGACTTTACGGTTGTTCGGTCTGAATTCTGGATGTTCTGGAGGAGACAGAACCCATCTGTGTTCTCAGTCTGGACTCATCCATGTAATTAAACTGTTAAAGGAGCAACTTCAGTAAAAGAAGAAGCTTTAACAGAAATATCCAGCGTGAATATGAACCAGTGACTGTAGAGGAAAACCATTAAAACCAGCCACATGCAGGAACCGGGCCGGGCTCATTAAAAACATCTGTCCAGGATGAACCGGTCGGTGTTGAAGACTGATGGAGACACAGAGGCGCCGGATCAACCAACTGCACTAAACCAGCCATGAAACACAAGGGATCGTGGGTAGACGGAGCTGGATGCTTCCTGTCACGTATGAGAAGCCGAGTGGAGCTGGAGCGGACTCCCGTCTCTGCTCCAGAACATCCAGAACATCCAGAACATCCAGAACATCCAGACACCAGGAGGAGGGAAGACAGCAGCGTTTTACATCTACGGCTTCAGCAAACAACATTTTCTACTTCAGACGTTTGGTGGAACATGAACACGTGAAATCACCTCCATCCCAGACGCCATGAAGCCTCGACTTCCCCTCAAACACAAACATCCATGTTTGTGTTTGAAGGATGATTGATGATTGATTGATTGGTACCTTAACTAATCACAGCAGCACTACATGGGGCAATTTAATTTTAAAAATCAGTATAATGTCAGGGCCTTATAATAGTATTTACCAGGTAGTCTAGTAGTTTAGTGGGTTTAAAGTGTTGTAATATGTTGTTGTGTCTCTTTTTAGTCATTGTTTTCTCTCGATCCAATAAAGGCCACTAGAAAATCTTTTAAAAAGATGCTATGACATATAAACCATAATCTACTAACTACTGCTGATAATAATAATAATAATAATAATAATAATAATAATAATAATAATCTACTCTGTTGGGTTCATAAATGTGTAAATCTGGTTCTGATGGAGTCAGTGTCTCAGCAGACATGAATCTCACCACATGTCACTGTTTATGAGACATTGTTTATGTTTACAGATCAGAACATTTTCATATCAAACAGAAAAATAACATTTTAAATAAATGTCTGGTTTATAAAGCTACTTTTTCATCTTTGAGTATTTTTCCAGTATCAACTAGAGGCCAGTAGGGGGGCCTCTTTATGGGGGTTTTGGGTCACCCTAGAATAATATTAAAACTATAAAATGTGTCAAACAGGTTAATTCTGAAACAAAATAGACCTAAAAGACTAAAAATGTAAAGAGATTCAGAAAAACCAAATCTGTTTTATTCTTGTTTGTAGTCTAGGTATCAAATAATAAATTTATCCAAAGCGTTTTTGGAGGGATAAGTTCAGGTTTAATGGCTGTCATTCCAAGTAATAGTAATAAACAAATGTTAATCAAGCAGATGTGACATAGATATTCTGTTTAAAATGCAACCATATAAGTAAATGTAAATAGAAGTAAAAAAGACAATGTTTATGTTCATTTTTGCTTTGGAGATGCAACTGATGTTTAGTTGTTCTTTAATATTAGAGTTCTTGAATAAACAATCATAAATAGTTTGTGTGTTATGACAATGACAATCAGTGCGTTTACATGGGAAGTTTAATTCCTCTTTAATTTAGAATTAAAGTGAAATCTGAATAAAAGTTACCACGTAAACACCTAATTCCATATGAAAATGTCAATTCCGAATTAAACTTAATTCCGCGGTCATGTAAACACTCATTCCTGTTTAAATTAATTCCCGTCTTTCTGCGCATGCTAGTTCTCTTGCCCGTCTGTCGCCATGATGCTTATATTCCGCGCTGGGCTTGTTTTCAAAACAAAGTTTCAAGATGGCAGCACGCAGTAAACGGTGTTCAAGAGCAGAGACGATTTATTTAATAAATAGCTTGGAGGAACTGGAAATAATTAAAAGAACAGATGGCAGGAAACATTAAAATTGTGAGCTTTTCAAAGTTGTAGCGTCCAGGTTAAATGAAGGAGGTTTCACAGATAGAGACGCCACCCAGGTCAAAAATAAGTGGAATGTTGTTGCTAACCGAGTTAGCTAAGTTTGTTTTCTTCAGGTAGATGTAAATACGTAAAGACGTCCCACCCCCCCATCCAATCAGAACCCTTCCCAACCCCCAACCTAAAGCGGAGTTGGATAAAGCCGAACTAACGTGTTTTCCATGTAAACCTCAATTCGGAATTACTATTTCCATGTAAACTCGAAGGAAAATAGTTTAATTCGGAATTATTTAATTCAGAATTAAAAAAACATCATGTAACCGCAGCCAATATATCACTATACCCCCCCCCCCCCCCCCCCCACGAGTCAACCCTGCAGCTACAGGTCCAAACGGTTCTGTGGCGGCCCGGTGCTGCATCAGGAACTGCTGCAGTCTCCATCCATAACCCCCCCCCCCCCCCCCCCCCCCAGTGCCCCCAGTGCCCCCAGTCACCTCCGGCATCTGTTAAGTAAATGTTGGTGAAACAAACTCTGTCCGGAGTTATAAATCCAGGACGACCCGTTTGCTGCGGTCCCATTACCGGAGCGGTTATTCCCAGTTCGGCTCCGGGCGCCGTTAATCTCGCCGGGCCTTAATGTGACGATCTGGTGGGATCTAAATACCGCGGCTCGCCGCTAATTACTTAATCAATTTCCACGCGGCAGAACGGGTCCGAGGATAATTCACCCAGAAACAATCACTGGCGGCTAATAGGAGCGAGGAAGATAAAGAGGACGAGGATGAGTTACCGGCCCGAACGGCCCGAACGGCCCGAACGGCCCGAACGGCCCGGTCCTGAATCACGTCGGTCGTGTCAGAATAAATACCGGAGAATAGACGGCGACGCGGGAACCAGAAACACAATCAGCGCCTGAATATTTCAGGAAGAATCTGCATACGTCAGTTTATCACTTCTACTGACTTCATTTCCCTTTTAGAGATGAATAAAAGCCCGGATCAAACCGGATCAGGAGTACGGAAGAAGAGACGTTTAACTGGAAACCAGTAATTAAAATAAAAACGTGAGCCGACCAATCAGAACAGCTTTCATTAGATCCACCTGGACGTTGTTATTTATTTCCATCCAGATGTTGCTTTACTGTCTCTTCCAGATGTTGTACTGATGATGGAGTCAGATTCAGTTCTGGATCCAGTGGATCCGAACCACAAATGACTGAATGAACCTGAACCAGACATGATGTTGCTGAACCTTTACCTGCCTTTACCTGCCTTTACCTGCCTGAACCTTTACCTGCCTGAACCTTTACCTGCCTTTACCTGCCTGAACCTTTACCTGCCTGAACCTTTACCTGCCTTTACCTGCCTGAACCTTTACCTGCCTGAACCTTTACCTGCCTGAACCTTTACCTGCCTTTACCTGCCTGAACCTTTACCTGCCTGAACCTTTACCTGCCTGAACCTTTACCTGCCTTTACCTGCCTGAACCTTACTGCCTTTACCTGCCTTTACCTGCCTGAACCTTTACCTGCCTGAACCTGCCTTACCTTTACCTGCCTGAACCTTTACCTGCCTTTACCTGCCTGAACCTTTACCTGCCTGAACCTTTACCTGCCTGAACCTTTACCTGCCTGAACCTTTACCTGCCTGAACCTTTACCTGCCTGAACCTTTACCTGAACCTTTACCTGCCTGAACCTTTACCTGCCACCTTTACCTGCCTTACCTGCCTGAACCTTTACCTGAACCTTTACCTGCCTGAAACCTTACCTGCCTGAACCTTTACCTGCCTGAACCTTTACCTGCCTGAACCTTTACCTGCCTGAACCTTACCTGCCTTTACCTGCCTGAACCTTTACCTGCCTTACCTGCCTGCCTGAACCTTTACCTGCCTTTACCTGCCTGAACCTTTACCTTTACCTTTACCTGCCTGAACCTTTACCTGCCTGCCTTGCCTACCTTTACCTGCCTACCTTACCTGCCTGAACCTTTACCTTTACCTGCCTGCCTTTACCTGCCTGAACCTTTACCTGCCTGAACTTTACCTTTACCTTTACCTGCCTGAACCTTTACCCTGCCTGAACCTTTACCTGCCTTTACCTGCCTACCTTGAACCTTTACCTGCCTGAACCTTTACCTGCCTGAACCTTTACCTGCCTGAAACCTTTACCTGCCTTTACCTGCCTGAACCTTTACCTGCCCTGAACCTTTACTGCCTGAACCTTTACCTGCCTGAACCTTTACCTGCCTTTACCTGAACCTTTACCTGCCTGAACCTTTACCTGCCTGAACCTTTACCTGCCTTTACCTGCCTGAACCTTTACCTGACCTTTACCTGCCTGACCTTTACCTGAACCTTTACCTGCCTGAACCTTTACCTGCCTGAACCTTTACCTGCCTTTACCTGCCTGAACCTTTACCTGAACCTTTACCTGCCTGAACCTTTACCTGCCTTTACCTGCCTGAACCTTTACCTGCCTGAACCTTTACCTGCCTGAACCTTTACCTGCCTGAACCTTACCTGCCTTTACCTGCCTTTACCTTTACCTGCCTAACCTTTACCTGCCTTTACCTGCCTGAACTTTTACCTGCCTTTGCCTGCCCGTCTGAATCAACCACAGATCAATAATCATCAATAATCAGATATTTGATGAGTTTTAATATTAATTATGTTCATTAGAGCAGCTGCATCCATGAACCAGATTCATCTGATTCAAAATAAGATTTTAAACAGTTTAAACAGCTAAAACAATGAGTCACAGTCAAAAACAGCCGTCTGATCCAATCAGGGTCCAGGTTCTGTTCAGGTCCGTATTAAATCTGAAAGCTGATGCTTATGTTGTTAAATTGTTGTGTATCATCAATCTGTTCAGTTCAGGAAGCATCTGGATCCTGGCAGGATCAGAGAAAACCCACCGGGCCCAGCTGTTAGCAGCTGTGAATATGGATGATGACGGACAGCTGGTCCAGTCACCTGTACAGGTGTCTCCAGAGGACCGGCCCTCCTCTGAAAACACTTTTCAGCTACGACGTTCCGGATGATTCTGCTCCACAAATCACCTGTCCTTGCTACTCATCAGAACCGGGCCGACTTCTGTCCCCGACCGCCTGATTACAGCGCCGACAGGTGTCCAGGTGAGTCACAGCTGGCAAACGGGGTCACGAGCTGGACCCGAACCGGGTCATGAGCCGGTTTAGACACAGTTCACGGTACTTGACCCAGTGGTCCAAATACAGCGCTGATTTGGGTCGTATCTGGTTCCAGCAGCAGCGGCTGGACGTGGAACAAACCTGACCCGGGTCGTGTTAAGGAATAAACCTGACCCGGGTCGTGTTCATGAACAAACCTGACCCGGGCCGTGTTCGGGAACAAACCTGACCCGGGTCGTGATCGGGAACAAACCTGACCCGGGTTGTGTTCAGGAACAAACCTGACCCGGGTCGTGTTCGGGAACAAACCTGACCCGGGCCGTGTTCGGGAATAAACCTGACCGTGTTTTCGGGGCCGTGTTCGGGAACAAACCTGACCCCGTGTTCGGGAACAAACCTGACCCGGGCCGTGTTCGGGAACAAACCTGACCCAGGTCGTGTTCGGGAACAAACCTGACGCGGGCCGTGTTCGGGAACAAACCTGACCCAGGTCGTGTTCAGGAACAAACCTGACCTGATGTTTCAGCTAGCATTGTATAGATGTTTCAGCTAGTAGTGTACAGATGTTTCAGCTAGCAGCGTACAGATGTTTCAGCTAGCAGTGTACAGATGTTTCAGCTAGCGGCGCACAGATGTTTCAGCTAGCAGCGTACAGATGTTTCAGCTAGCAGTGTACAGATGTTTCAGCTAGCGGCGCACAGATGTTTCAGCTAGCAGGGTACAGATGTTTCAGCTAGCAGCGTACTGATGTTTCAGCTAGCAGCGTACAGATGTTTCAGCTAGCGGCATACAGATGTTTCAGCTAGCAGCGTACTGATGTTTCAGCTAGCAGTGTACTGATGTTTCATCTAGCAGCATACTGATGTTTCAGCTAGCAGGGTACAGATGTTCCAGCTAGCAGCGTACTAATGTTTCAGCTAGCAGGGTACAGATGTTCCAGCTAGCAGCGTACTGATGTTTCAGCTAGCAGCGTACTGATGTTTTAGCTAGCAGCGTACTGATGTTTCAGCTAGCAGTGTACTGATGTTTCAGCTAGCAGCGTACTGACGTTTCAGCTAGCAGTGTACAGAGACGTGCAGCAGAGTGGGTGTGTTTGTTTTTCTTACCTTTAGTGTCCCACCAATGGAGAGGGGAGGGGGAGGGGCAGGAGGGAAAACAGCCAGCCGAGCGGCGGGAAGAGAAAACAGAAAGACACATTTATTAGAACATGAACGCGCAGGATCACGTTAGCAATTTAAATTAGCTGTTTGATGCATCGGGAGAGAATCAGCGACCGAACAGAACCAGAACTTATAAACGGGTCGAGCGAATCGTTCAGCAGCAGGAGCTGCAGCTGACTTCATCACATCCTCCTGCACTTTGTTTGTTCAGCAGAAATGCAGCCAAACATGCGACGGCGCAGCAGCGCGGCGCGTCATTGGACGGCTGAGCTTCCTGAAGGAGGCTGCAGCTGAATACAGAGCAGCTCCTGAAACCGGCGCCACTGCAGCTGAATGTTAAACCGACGGCCTCCTCGCCGGGAGGTCCGGTTTAAGCTGAAGGCTGGTCCGATCCCCGGCGCTGAGTTCTGCACATTCCTGCTGCTGAACAAAGCAACTCTGACTCAGAGCCGAAATAAAAAAATAAAAAAAAAACCATGACAGGTTATGAGAAGTGAAAAATGGCCGGACCGAGTCTCCAGACGCCAATAATCATCGAGCCAAGTGTGACAATATTGCTGCTGCTAATGCAAGCGGATAAATGTGAGGAGTCCGATGAGGCCCGGCCCATTTGTACAGCTAATGTTTCGGTTGTCATCATCATTAGACTCGGGGATTTGTGAGATCCGGGGCGTCGGGGGGGTGATGGGATCCAGAGGTCCACATTCAAACGTCTCACACTCACACAGCAGGGCTGACCCGGACCCTGGACCGGGACCGGGACCAGGACCGGGACCGGGACCGGGACCAGGACCCTGAACGGACCTGGAAATGGTCTCACTGCTCCGGTTCCAACCCGCCACCATTCATCACCCTCATGGACGGGGAGGGAGGTCCAGAACAGAACCACAGCAAATATAAACTACTGTCAGCTGATGCCAGCGCTGCAGAGAGTTCTGAGTCCAGAGGAAACTGGAGCTGGAAGCTTCAGGACCGGAAACAGGAATCTATGCATCCATCTGAGGAGGTGTTAACCAAGGTTTTTATCGTAAACAAAAACCAACAAAATAACCAAAACTGAAATTTAAAAAACATTTTCGTTAACTGAAATAAAATAAAAATGAGAGTTTTTTTTTTTAAAAAAAAGATAACTAAGTGAAACTGTATTATGTGTTTATAAAACAAACTATTTATGAAATCTATTAACTTCACTTCACCATACAACAAAAACTGCAAAAAAAAATCTTTCGATTTAAATATCTTATTTCTCAGCCTGGATACTGGCGGCTTATAGTCCAGTGCGGCTCATATGTGACAAAATATATATTTTATTTATATTTTAATGGGTGCGGC
The DNA here is from genome assembly GCA_018398805.1 of Hirundichthys speculiger. NCBI lineage: Eukaryota > Metazoa > Chordata > Actinopteri > Beloniformes > Exocoetidae > Hirundichthys > Hirundichthys speculiger. The sequence continues at coordinate 185,052 of JAGFBZ010000124.1, forward strand.
TTATATTCAGGTGCGCTTTATAGTCCAGAAAATACGGTATTTTAAAACAAAAATGAATAAAAACTAGCAAAACTGCTCTCAAAACAAATTAAAACTAACTGAATTTCGAAAAACTAAACTAAAAACTAAATAAAAACTAAAACTATTGGAAAATCTAAAACTATTATAACCCTGGTTCTCACAGGTTATTATTCTATGAACACTATTTAACTTTAATTTGACAACAACAACAACATGGTTGTAGTATTTCTGTTTCTGTTCACATTGAACCTGTGAGGTTCTGAATAAACCTGCAGGTCTTTATTGGACCTGCAGACACCTGCACGCTCCAGACTTGGACGCCAGCGTGTAATGCAGTCGCACGCTAATGACCCGTGTCAGCAGAGGCGAGATCATAACTGTCACCTGTCAAAGCTCATCACCTCCTCCGCCGCTGTCAGGTTAACAGATGGCCTCCGTCCCGCTGGCTGCTGACGCCGAAGGTTACGCTGCTGTCTGCTGGTTACGCTGCTGTCTGCTGGTTACGCTGCTAGTTATGCTGCTGTCTGCTAGTTACGCTGCTGTCTGCTGGTTACACTGCTAGTTAGGCTTCTGTCTGCTTGTTACACTGCTAGTTACGCTGCTGTCTGCTGGTTACGCTGCTAGTTAGGCTCCTGTCTGCTTGTTACACTGCTAGTTACGCTGCTGTCTGCTGGTTACGCTGCTAGTTAGGCTTCTGTCTGCTAGTTACGCTGCTGTCTGCTGGTTACGCTGCTGTCTGCTGGTTACACTGCTAGTTAGGCTTCTGTCTGCTTGTTACGCTGCTGATTACGCTGCTGACACCGAAGGTTACGCTGCTAGTTAGGCTCCTGTCTGCTTGTTACGCTGCTGGTTACGCTGCTGTCTGCTGGTTACACTGCTAGTTAGGCTTCTGTCTACTTGTTACGCTGCTGGTTACGCTGCTGTCTGCTGGTTAAGCTGCTGGTTACGCTGCTGTCTGCTGGTTACGCTGCTTAGTTACGCTGCTGTCTGCTAGTTACGCTGCTGTCTGCTGGTTAAGCTGCTGGTTACGCTGCTGTCTGCTAGTTACGCTGCTGTCTGCTGGTTACGCTGCTAGTTAGGCTTCTGTCTGCTTGTAACGCTGCTGGTTACGCTGCTGTCTGCTGGTTAAGCTGCTGTCTGCTGGTTACGCTGCTAGTTAGGCTTCTGTCTGCTTGTTACGCTGCTGGTTACGCTGCTGTCTGCTGGTTACGCTGCTGGTTACGCTGCTGTCTGCTGGTTACGCTGCTAGTTAGGCTGCTGTCTGCTGGTTACGCTGCTGTCTGCTGGTTACACTGCTAGTTAGGCTTCTGTCTGCCGGTTACGCTGCTAGTTAGGCTTCTGTCTGCTTGTTACGCTGCTGGTTATGCTGCTGTCTGCTGGTTACGCTGCTGTCTGCTAGTTACGCTGCTGTCTGCTGGTTACGCTGCTAGTTAGGCTTCTGTCTGCTGGTTAAGCTGCTGGTTACGCTGCTGTCTGCTGGTTACACTGCTGTCTGCTGGTTACGCTGCTAGTTAGGCTTCTGTCTGCTTGTTACGCTGCTGGTTACGCTGCTGTCTGCTGGTTACGCTGCTAGTTAGGCTTCTGTCTGCTTGTTACGCTGCTGGTTACGCTGCTGTCTGCTGGTTACGCTGCTGTCTGCTGGTTACGCTGCTAGTTAGCTGCTTCGTCTGCCTGGTTACGCTGCTAGTTAGGCTTGCTGTCTGCTGTTACTGCTGCTGGTTACTGCTGCTGTCTGCTGGTTACGCTGCTGTTACTGCTGCTAGTTACGCTGCTGTCTGCTGGTTACGCTGCTAGTTAGGCTCTGCTGGTTTCTGCTGCTGGTTACGCTGCTGCTGTCTGCTGCTGGTTAGCTGCTCTGCTGTCTGCTGGTTACGCTGCTTAGTTAGCTGCTTCTGTCTGCTGCTGTTACTGCTGCTGCTGGTTACGCTGCTGTCTGCTGGTTACGCTGCTAGTTAGGCTGCTGTCTGCTGGTTACGCTGCTAGTTAGGCTTCTGTCTGCTGTTACTGCTGCTGTCTGCTGCTGGTTAGCTGCTGTTACGCTGCTGCTGGTTACGCTGCTGTCTGCTGGTTACGCTGCTAGTTAGGCTGCTGTCTGCTGGTTACTGCTGCTGGTTACACTGCTGAAGGTTACTGCTGCTGGTTACGCTGCTGCTGTCTGCTGGTTACGCTGCTAGTTAGGCTTCTGTCTGCTTGTTACTGCTGCTGTGCTGCTGCTGGTTAAGCTGCTGCTAGTTAGGCTTGCTGTCTGCTTGGTTACGCTGCTGTCTGCTGGTTAGTTACTGCTGCTGCTGTTACACTGTTAAGGTTATGCTGCTGCTGCTGGTTACGCTGCTGCTGCTGTCTGCTGGTTACGCTGCTGACACAGAATGGTTAGGTTACGCTGCTGTCTGCTGGGTTACGCTGCTAGTTAGGCTGCTGTCTGCTGGTTAAGCTGCTGACACCGAAGGTTACTGCTGCTGTCTGCTGGTTGCTGCTGCTGTCTGCTGGTTACGCTGCTGTGCTGCTGCTGCTGCTGGTTACTGCTGCTAGTTACTGTCTGCTGTGCTGGTTACTGCTGGTTACGCTGCTAGTTAGGCTGCTGCTGGTTATGCTGGTGCTGCTGCCTGGTTACTGGTTGGCTGTCTGCTGGTCTGCTGTCTGCTGGTTACGCTGCTGGTTAGCTGCTGCTGCTGCTAGTTACGCTGCTGTCTGCTGGTTACGCTGCTGCTGCTGGTTGTTACGCTGCTGTTGCTGGTTACGCTGCTGCTGGTTACTGGTTAGGTGCTGCTGTCTGCTGGTTACGCGCTGCTACTGCTGGTTAGGCTGCTGTGCTGCTGGTTACTGCTGCTGTCTGCTGGGCGCTAACGAGAGCCGACAGCGCTGTCGACAGCTTCCTCTGTCACCAGTTATAACAGTAAACCTTCATCTCTAGGACCCAGGATGTTACCGCAGGGTTCAGTGATCTGAAAGGAGCCGCCCCCACCCCCCACCCCACCCCGCTTGTTTTAAACTGATTATTTTTGCACACCACTGCTATATTAGCCTCAACGTTCAGCACGCCTTTAAAGCCTCGTGGACAGAAATGTCTTTTATGTCACTTTATTCTCTTTGGCTTGAAAATTAGCCCGACCTGCTGCACCTGTTGGGTGGCTGGTCGACCAGTTACTGTAAGGTTGGCGGTTCGATCCCCGTGAACCCTAACCCTGGTAGCAGCTGCCCGCTGGTGTATGAACGGGTGAATGAGGGTGTTGTAAACCGCTGTGAGGGCACCTGGATGGTGTGGTATATCTGCAGTCCATTTACATAAAGAAATATAGAAGCTCATCATTTGTTCCTGATCAAGAAGGCGAGACATTAAACAATGTCAGGCTGAACAAACACTAAAGATAAAAATAAGGTGTAAAATAAAAACTGAGCATCCCTCTGACCACAAGGTTGCTTCAGTTTTATGAGCTTCTTCATTTCCCACCGCAGCATCTTAAACATGTTGGTCTGACGTGTTCAAAGGAGATTGTTCCCGATGTTCCAGAACGGTTAGCGGTATTACGGTAAAGCGCGATAAAACTTTACGCAATAACGATTACCGTTTCTGTTTGGCTTCGTCTCATTATCGTGGTCGATTACCAGGATAATCAATATCAGCCTCATTCAAGTCTGCGAGCGACTCGCAACTGTGTCTCGCGTGTATTTGTAGCTTGTAACATCTGCATCGTTAGCATGGAGGAAAGTGGTGATAGCACACAGGACACTGAAAATGACATCAAAAAATGACCGGAACGATGTTCTTCTGATGCAGTTCAAATATTAATTTATTCCATTAACTGATCCGACAACCATAACGCCGGCAGTTAGCGCCACAGCGGTCAAACAGCTAACCAATAACGGGCAGCTACCTTTATACCTGACCCTCAGGTAACAACACAGCACCACCCACAGACACACAGAGTGAACTACAATTCAGAACAACATATTTGGCTCCTAAACAACTTTTTCTTTATTTGCATATTTATACGTATTTAAGGTTCAGCTTAAAGTCCAAAGTTTATTTCATTTGAACTTGCACTATAATTGTTTGCATATTTTGACCTACTATGGTTGTTAAAGTGTTTATTTAAATTTACACCAGACAAATAAGCTTTGTTCCTGTTATTTATTTTGTTCATTTAAAATAAAACCTCTTTCTGTGCCAGTTGTTTGCCGTTTTAATGTGAAAGTTTCATTTTGATAAGATTTGGGCTTCTGATGTTTTAGTCTCACAAGAAAATCACAAGATTTTGTGAAATTATTTAAATGTATGGGTTTTTTAGGAATTTGTACAGCCATGAAGAATATCGCGATAATATCGTAAACCGTGATAATTTGGTCACTATAATCGAGATATCAGATTTTCCATATCGTTACATCTCTAGTATATAGAAGATGAAAACAAGCTACACTGCCACTAACTTCAACGCTGACCAGGCTGAATGTGGCCCTCTGAACTCTGACATTAACACCTGCTCATCCAGGTGTTTCAGGACCTCCTGCTGTGATCAGCTGCACCTGAACGGACCACCATGAGCTCGTCCTCAAAGCCTGTTTTACTGCTTTAAGGCAGGTGTGTGAGCATAGAAACATCTGAGATGTTCCAGCTGATGATCCTGAGGACCTGAAGGACCCTGACTTGGGTTATTTATTTTCTCCGGGCTCGGCCCGGTCCGACTCTATGGTGAAATATCCGGTCCTGGGGGATTTACAGTGATCTTGGACGTACGTTCTTCCCTGCAGAATGATGGAGTTTGTGGGTTTTGCAGCAGCGTGTTATCTCAGTAGAAACCCACCCACCTACACTGCCCCCCCACCACCAGAAACTGAAGAAAATGACCAGAACCGACCCACCATCTCTGCAGGGGTGTGTGTTTGGTTTCTATGTGAGGGGGCTCGTCCCGGATTCACTGATAACTCCACAGCCAGTTTAACGATTTTAACTCCACATGAGAGTGGGTTGTCACGGCGATCACGCTGCTCCCGTGTTGTTTATCTTCTGTTTGTTGTGACGCTTCTGCAGAACCGCGGGTTTAATAAGCTCAGAGAACCAGTTTGTCACTTCGCAAATACGAAACCGGCGGCGCTCCCTTTTAGCGCACAAATCCACTCGTCTCTGCTGGAGGGAAGATTAAAACGAGTGTTTGTCACTTAGTGTGTAAAGATCAGGAAGGCTTTGCTCTCCTCTGAGAGCAGCAGAGAATATGTTTGACAACTTTTTATTTCTGCACTCGTAACTTTATATCTGTCAGAGCATGACGTCCCTCCAGAAAGCTGCCGGCGTGCAGCAGGCCTGTTTCATGTTTCAGCAACACGAAGAGATAAAGTAACAGCAGCGAGGGTCCGTAATTTACCTTCATCAGAGTTTATCACCTGCTGGAAACGGACCAGACAAAAGCAAACGATGCAGCGCTGATCACAGGTGAGCTCCACCTGGGACGAGCTTCAATGCTCCTCTGACAAACAAGAACAAACGCAAAAAATGAAGAATAAAGAAATGAGCTTTTTTATCTAATGCAGACTGGAAAAGGAGAAGGTGTCACATATCAGGACTGGCGTTGTGGTTAAAATAATTACATGCTTGTGTTGTGTGACGGTAACAGGAAGATGGGACTTTGATACTTAGTTTTATTTATGGTCACATTCACGTCTACGGGTTCACAAACAGCCATTTTAACCTCGTTTCTATTCTACAAAACACTTTAACACATTTCACAAACAGCTGGGGTCCAGATGTGGACGCCCTGGACCGGACTGAAAACCCCCGACACTAGGGGTCCACGATAACTATCGACCCGATAACTATCGACCCGATAACTATCGACCTGATAACTATAAACCCGATAACTATCAGGCCGATAACAGGAAATTATGACATCATTCCGATAACTCCGATATCACGACGAATAGCCCCGATAAAATTTATATTTCTGTCAACACAGCAGTGTCTCGCTCCCTCTGAGCCTTGAATGACCAGCAGTGAATGTTATGTTCAAGTGACGTCGGCATAATCAGAAAAACGATTACTCAATAAGGAAAATCAAGAATACCCCCTCATGCCAGAAAAAAACAACTCGTTAACTCGGTCATAATTTTAGTAGTTGCTGACTTGAATTGATATTCACAGTATTTTCCCACATTTTACACATAAAAAATAGAAAAAAATAGAAAAGGCTGAAAGAACGACTAGCAAACGAGGGAACGGAGGAATTTACGTTACACCTTGAATGCAGCCTGCAGCACAGCGCTGATCACAACAAACATGGCGGCGTGGAACTTTGTTAAAGTTTCAGAAGAAGATAGTTTGGTGGTTATTTGTGACGAATCCTCCGAGTGAATTCTACGAGGAGGGAAGCACAAGCTTTAATACGTAAAACCTGATCAGCCACCTACAACATAACAATCGCTTCCATGGAGTTTAGAAATCACGCTAACATGAGCTGAAGCTAATGCTAACATGTGCTAGCCAGCAGCAGTCTTCTCCTCTCCCTCATTCCTCTCATCTAAATCTTCCATGAGATTAAAAAAAAAAAAAAAAATCACCGAACCTCATTTACTTTAATTAAAGGTATTAATTTAAATGGAACCACAAGTCAAAATCCTTTAAATGTTAATCTTTTTCAGTTAGTAATTCTGATGCATGTATTTCCATCAGTTCAAGGAGCCTTTATTTTTTATATCAGTCAGTAATGAACCTTATTTAAGTTAATGTGAGATATCAAATAGTTTTTTTACAAATGTTTTTTGTTTTTCATTGGAAAAAATAAATATCTGTTCATTTAAAGAGTCAAAACTATTTTTATTTTGTTCATAGTATTGATTGTAATGTAATGATCTTAGGTATATATGTGTTATCGGTTATCAGTATCGGTTTTATAAATCAGGTATCGTGCATCCCTACCCGACACCCTCGGATGTTAAACTCTTCGTAACTCCATGATGAGTCTGCATTATACTTTAATCTGATTTGTTTCACTACCACTGATATTATATTATTGAGATGGATGGTCTGACTGTCAAGACTTTATGGTCCATTATTCTTTTATTACTTACAAGGTCCGGCTACATCAGAACCTTTAATGCTGTAGCCTTTTAGAGGCTGTATTTAAGAGCTAAAGCCCAGGAGAGTAGAGCTGCTACAGTCACATGTAAGTGAATGAGTACTGGTTTAATGCCTTGCTTTAAGGAACACAGGAAAAGAGTGAATCCCAGAATGCAACGGTTCAAGCTCAACCTTGACTTCCAGCTTGGCGTCTCTTTCTCACCAGCAGCATCGTGTTTGCAGACGTTCAAGTTTGTTTCTGAGCTGAAGGTGTCGCCCTCAGGTGATGGATGATGTCACCGCTGGAGATGTTTCGCCTGAAGCCAGTCGTCCTCCCACTCAGGAGAAACTGACACAGACAGATGAACGCCGTCCAGAGCTGAGGTCAGTTTCTAGCTCACCTCTAAAACGGTCGCCACGCTCGCCCACGTTAGCTCAAGCTAGCATAAATGTGACTGCTGGTCACTGAAACTGGTAAACTGTCAGCTCTGCCTCTGTGGGTTCATTAAAAGTTAAAAGTCTCTGAGCCACCTGTCATCTTAATCGTCCTCCTGTAAGTCAGCGGTTCAACCAGCAACCTGCAGCTGCTGATGTGCTCATGAACACGCCGGCGCAGGATTTTACAAAAACAGGAAACCTTTGATCTCAGGAGCAACATTTCCAAAAACACCACGGACTCTGATCCGGCGGGTCAGAGGGGATTAAAACCAAACACTGGCTTTAAAAGCCCCGACCTCCTGGGAGGTGATCCCATTAAACAAAGGTGAGGGGGCGGGGCCTAAACGGAGGAAGTGGGGCCTGAACGGAGGAGGCGGGGCCTGGACAGAGGAGGCGGGGTCTGAACGGAGGCGTTAGGGGGACTAGAGGCTGGTTCTTAGCAGAACTAGAGCCTGGAACAGGACCAGGACCGGGCTGGAAGCTATAGCCTGGTCCTTAGCAGGACCGGAGGCTGGTTCTTAGCAGAACCAGAGCCTGGAACTGGAACAGGACCAGGACCGGGCTGGAAGCTATAGCCTGGTTGTTAGGGGGACCAGAGGCTGGTTCTTAGCAGAACCGGAGCCTGGAACAGGACCAGGACCGGGCTGGAAGCCTTAGCCTGGTCCTTAGCAGGACCAGAGGCTGGTTCTTAGCAGGACCGGAACCTGGAACAGGACCAGGACTGGGCTGGATGCTGTTTTTCTTCAACATCATCATCTTCGACATCATCTCTGTCTCTATCTGGGTTCTGCTACTAACAGAACCAGTGTGAGAGTTTGGACATTTGGACGTGGGAGGACACAAACACCTGCACTGATGGGGACATGTTTCACCTTCGCAGCAGGTGAAGGTTCAGGTGTTTCCTACCTCTGCTCCAGACTGAGCTGCCAGCATCCTGACGGGCATGGTGCCACGTATCTCAGAAGCTCTGCGATGGTCAGAATCAACTGGAATGTGTTAGCGGTCTCTGTGTGGCGACTTTAACTGCAGCTCCGGGTCATGGCGGCGTCGTTTATGCTCTTCTCCAGCGGCCCAATTAACACGACGGCTGTTGAACTCATCACCTCATTTACATAATGCAATATGGATACCGTGTTAGCGCGTGGAGCAGCTTCCAGTTAGCCGCCGGCGGATATTAAACGTCTGGGCTCTGTGAGTTTGGGAGGTCATCACCCGGTGATGGAACCATCACAGACGGGTGATGGAACCATCACCGGTGGATCAACGAGGAGGAGCAGAGATAACAGGGAGACTGAAGATGAATATTGTCTTTTTTTAATTACAGCTGATTGGGAGACGGCTCCAGCTGATCTGATCCATGTCTCTCATTAGGACAACGATGTCTTCAGGACAACCATGTCTTCAGGACAACCATGTCTTCAGGACAACCATGTCTTCAGGACAACAACGTCTTCAGGACGGCGTCTCCAGCTGAAGTCTGTCTCATCTGGATGAGTTCCAGAGTCTGAAGGGAGGTTGGGTCCAGTCTGTGCAGCGATCTGGTCACTGGACCGGACTTGTTGCTCAAAGGACGTCTTTCTGTATCTCTAATGTTGTAATAATAATAATATTAAATCTCCTCTCATGTTTCTGCTCAGATACTTTGTCTATTTTGTGTTTTTTTATTATTGCACATACGCAGCTGGATGAACGCTAGTTGGATTAAAAATGCCTCAAAAACAAGAGATGGTTTGATTTCCAGAGAAAGCACATTAAATGATAATGAGACAACAGTGAGCGTTAGAAGTTATACAAGAATTATTAATTCATAAATGAAACATGTGTGCCCTGGATGAAGGAGAAAAACAGAAACATTCAACATTCAAATCATTTAATCAGGAGGATCCGCAGATGCATCACAAACTAATAATATATATATATATATTTTAATCCTTATTACAAGGAGTCTGAAAAAAAATTGATTCGGTGATATAAAGCGATTTTCGGTCGCCTGATATATCGATTTTTCAACTCCTAATATAGATTTTTTTTAAGAAAATTAATTCATTCACTTAAATGAGCAAAAACACTAATAATAAACAATAAATAGGTTGTTTTGAAACAAATAGTTTTGACTCAGTTTGTCCTCTGAATGATTAATATCATCTGATGAACATATACAGCAACTTGATTTTTCATCTCTACTTTTAATTTTGATATTACCTGGGTAGAATATCAGAATATATCGCGATATATCACGATATTGTGACAATATCGTACCGTGACCGATGTATCACGATACATATCGTATTACGAGGTCTTTGCCAACACTCACCTCTACTTATTAATATATATATATATATATCTATATATATATATATATATTTTTTTTTTTTTTTTTTTTTTTTTTTTTTTTTAATCCTTATTACTAGGGTGTGAAAAAAAATCGATTTGGCGATATATCGCGATTTTCGGTCACCAGATATATTGATTTTTCGACCCCTAATATTGATTTTTTTTTTAGGAAAATGTATTCATTTACTTAAATGAGCAAAAACACTAATAATAAACAATAAATAGGTTGTTTTGAAGCGAATGGTTTTGGTCAATATTGTATCGTGACCCAAGTATCACGATACATATCGTATTACCAGGTCTTTGCCAATACTCACCCCCACTTATTACCATCTTTACACTCAAAATTAGTTGATGTTACCAGATGAAACCATCCTTCGCTTTAATTAGCACTAATGATCCAAACTGGCGGTTTAAAAACTCCCGACAGAAACCGGATGTTTCTGAGTTTTTCCAGCAGTCACACAGATTTTATGAACCGTCTGAGTTTTTAAACTGCTCTCACATCCAGGACAACAGAACAAGATGGCTGAGCTCCTCCGTCAACGTCGGGGTCGACGGTTTACCTGGAGATGGTTTCAGGTTTCTGGAGGCTACAAACGCTATTGATTTTGTTATTGACTTTCAACAAGTTCCTCGCTGACATTACTTTCCCGCCGTCCTCTCCGATGGAAAGAGCCACTTCCTGTCGTTCCTCTGCATCACCTTCCATCTTCCCAAGAGTTGTGGAGGGAATATTAGTTTGGTTATTAGAGGCTGACCTCGGCGCTGCTCGTTGTTCTCAAACCCGTCACCTACAGAGGTAGTTTTCTCATTCAGGCTGGACCCCCCCCCCCCCCCCCCCCCCCCCAAAAACACATTTCCTTCATGAGCAGTTTTCTTTTTTATAAGACCGCCGGTTCACTAAAAAATTTAACCTTCGCTGTCGATTTGTTCCCATTTCAGGGAGCAAAGTTGTTCACGTGGTTGTTTTTCAGGGTTCAGCGGAGCAACAAAAAGGTGAATTCCCACTGAGGCGGCGAGGAGGAAACTGCGCGGCCTGAGTGGAGGAGCTCGTACGGACCGGTGCTGGCGCTGGGCGCCGATCACGCCGCCGGCTGAGCGGACGCCAGTCGAGCCTTCAGGCACCGACACACACACATGAATCCCAGATGGCAGCGGCGTCGCTGTGACCAGGCTGAAAATGGTCACTGGAATGAGAAGGGCATGATGGGGAGCGCAGTTAGGCCACGGCTTTGTTACCATGGAAACCTTCCGACTTATGTCTGCGGTGGACGCCGTGGACACGTCCAACACTGTGACAAGAAATACACGACGACTGAATCAGGACAAAAAACCCAAAACAAACGACGTGGTCACGGACGTGAAGCTGCAGATCCAGATCCTTTATTTCATGTCGCTTGGATTATTGATCTCAATGTGTCTTACCTGTATAAATAATGGTTAAATAAAATAAAATATTGTAACGTCCTGGTCGCTGGTCTTCCCAAAAAGAGTATTTTAAAATCTCCAATTAGTGCTGGGCGATATGACGATACATATTGTGAGGACGATATAAAAGTGTGTATCGTGCCATTTTCTCTTCTATCGTTTCTATCGTTTCTAACCTAATTTTATCAATTATTACAGCAACTATGTAATTAAATAACCTGCAACGATAAATTTGATAGAAT
>JAGFBZ010000125.1:0-45433 GCA_018398805.1 Hirundichthys speculiger
GAGATGTGATTGCTGTGTTCATAAGAACTGCGGAAGACCCTGCTGTAGACTTTGTAGGTTTTTGTTGCATTTTAAACCTGCTTTCCTTCTCCCTCTTTGTGCGGCTACTGCACCTGGTGGTATCTTCTTGTACCTGGAGCTCATACTCAAGCCAGTCTGACAGGTCAAGGAGGGTTGGTACAGGCACTCTATGGGGATGGATGTAGCGGCGGAAGTTTGAGCGCAGGTCATGGGGAAGCTTGCCCAACAGACGGGTAACGTGAGAGCCACATTCTAGCTCTGCTTTGCCTTTTCTCTCCAGTTGCTCCAACATGCTCACGAGGGAGCGCACACGAAGAGCAAACATTCTAAAGGCTCGTGTATCACCACTTGTGATGTTAGGCCCATCCATAAGTTCCGCTATGCGCTGTAAGGCTAGCAGATGGGGCTGTCCAAACTCCAACTTCAGGGCTGCCATTGTATCAGAAAATGGGGTCTTAGAACTACAGTAGGAGTCAGCGATTAACAATGCCTCTTCAGTCTTGAGGTGATCCACAAGTATCTGATATTTGAATCTCTCTGAAGCATCAGGAGGAAGTAGGTTTTCCAGAGCAATACTCAGACGATTGAATTCTCTAGGATTTGGGTGGTTCATGTCAGGAATGGTGGGAGTAGGCCCCCTGTAGTACCGCTCTTGTCCCCCTACTGGGCTTGGCGTTCGGTGACGAGAGTGACGGTGCTGGTGAGAGCTGCCATACCTCCTGGTTGAATCATCCCTTTCATATGACTTCTGAGCTCTGGGTGATGCTGCACTATAACGCTGCTCCTGATGGTCCTCACTATCAGATGAGCTTATGTAGGATGGGTCAGATGCTTCTCCGCTGATTGGGTTTCTTCTTCTACTTGTATAACTACTTTCCTGATGAGAAGAAGACATAAATCCTAGATTTCTGGAGTGGTGATCCATTCTGGTTGACAGAGGCTCTGTTTGAGGTAGTCTGGTTGGGGTGGGCGGGTTAGCCATGTTCTGCAGCTGCAGATGCTGAATCATCTCTCCCAGATGTTCCACTTGTTTGTAGAGATAGTTAGCATCAACGGGGCTCTGATGGTTAGGCCGCTCTAGCTTGTACTGACCATCTTCCTTCTCACGGCGAAGCTTAGCATTTCCATTTCCAATGCTTCCATCTCACGAAGCAGTGCATCCATTTTAGGATCCTTTCTCCTCTGAGACATTTGATTCGATGGCCACTGGTCTCTGACTCTCCACTGTGGATGGTAAAAGTCTTCTTGGCTGATGGGAGATGGTGAACGTGCACCACTGTATGCACCATCCTCGTCCTCGACTACCTTTTCACTCTGCTGAACAGGCTTTATTGGCTCAGGCAAAGGATCACTTGTATGATAGCCAGAAAGATCATAATCCTTTAGGTGTGTGGGGAGGGATTGCTTCCTCCTGACACGCACACTCTGCTGCTCTTCTGGAGACCTAGACATTCTTACAGCGATGAGATGGATCCGGCTCGAAGGACCATAAAAGAAAGAACGGCTGACTTTGGCTTCTTTCAAACTCAGGTTCCGGAAATCACCTCCCACCACTGTTGTGACTGGTCAAATCACGACTGAATCAGGGTCCCAGTTAGATGGTTTATTGAGGTTCTTCACAGGGTGTACAACTGTGCATGCTGGGTAATATTGCACTCTTATCGTGTGTGTATAAGCACGTATGTGTGTGTGTGTGTGGTTTCTATAAAGAAAAGGGAACAACAAAGATGCATGTGTCATTAATAAAGTAATAAATTAACTGAGCTGACTGCCGTGCTTAAACTATGAAAATATGACACTAAACCCAATTATTTATATGTAATTAACAAGAATATCTCTCAACCAGAGCAAGCTATTCATATACAATCAATATTTAGAATGTACATGGCTACATTTCACACTGTTAAAGGCTATAGGCACATACAAGGCACTTAAGGAGGGAAATTGGCTAACAGATAGCATGAAACATGAAACTGAAGCTGGCATCACACACTGCATTAATTAGTCTGTAAACATTCAAACTAGCAGACTTAACTAAATTAACAGTAACATTATGCTAGAACAGCAGTAAACATACTCACAGTTCAGTGGACGCACACAATGGAAAATATACACACAGAAAGGATAATTTCTATGACTAAACTGTGCAACAGGTTTTCAGTCTCTCTGTCCCTCTTTCACTCTGCTCAAACTGCCGCGGATTCACCGGAGTTGGACCATACCAACTGTAGCGATGTGTAGAGGGAATAATCCTGGTGCAGGCATCCTGAGGCTGGAATGTACCAACTTAAGGGGGAGTCCAGTAAGGCAGTTTATGGACCTTTTTTACAGATATAGACTATAATAATATACAGCAGGTAAGTGTAGAGATGAATATAGACAGTATAGACAGTATGTACAATTTACAGATGAGTTATTGAACAATATATACTAATGGTAAAAAATCAACTAATATACAACTAGTGCAATTGAACAGTTCTACAGAGTGCAATGGGACGAGTAAATAAGAGTAACTGAAATAGGAAAATGGCAGAGTGGGAAAGTAGTAAAGTGGTGCCGGGGGGGGGGGGGGGGGGGGGGGGGGGGGGGGGGGGGGGGGGGGGGGGCTAAGTGGGCATCAGTGTGGAAGAGAGTTCAGAAGGGAAACAGCTTTGGGGAAAAAACTGTTCCTTAGCCTGCTGGTTGAGGCTCCTGTAGCGCTTTCTGGAGGGGAGGAGCTGGAAAAGACCATGGGCTGGATGGGAGGAGTCCTTCAGGATGCTGTGTGCTCGGCGCAGACAGCGTTTCCTCTGGATCTCCTCCATGGCAGGAAGTGGAGTTCTAATGATGTATTGGGCGGTTTTCACCACCCTCTGCAGCGCCTTACGGTCAGCGACAGAGCAGTTTCCATACCAGACTGTAACACAGCTGGTAAGAATACTCTCTATCGCACAGCGGTAGAAGCCGATCATGATGTCGGCAGATAGCTGGTGCTTCATCAGTGTCCTCAAGAAGAAGAGGCGCTGATTGGCCTTCTTGATCAGGCTGGAGGTGTGAGTTGTCCATGACAGGTTGTCTGAGATGTGGGTCCCCAGGAACTTGAAGCTAGAGACACGTTCGACAGCTATACCATTGATGTGTATGGGGTCATGTGACTCGCCCTTCACCTTCCTGAAGTCCACAATCATCTCCTTAGTTTTGGTGGCATTAAGGAGAAGGTTATTATCAGCGCACCAAGCAGCTAGATGCTCAACCTCTGCCCTGTAGTCTGACTCATCGTTGTTGCTGATGAGTCCAATCACTGTGGTGTCATCTGCAAACTTAATGATGGAATTGGATCCATACAAAGGACTGCAGTCATAAGTGTATAATCATGTCTACACCAGTAATAAGGTGAATTAGTGTTGGTCTCTATCACTGACTGACTGAGGAACACCAGGTCGGATATTAATGAGCAGACTGGAACGAAATGACAGTCATGGGAGCCACATACACCGTCTGTACATTAATGATTAAAAACATAGATGGTTAGCAGATTGCTGACATTTCTATAGTCAGAAGAAGATTAGCATGGCTCCTGCGCAGAGGCTCCCGTCCATTGTTCTCTGTGGGGCAGCAGAGAGGAGAGGAGGGCTGGAAGGTGACCTTCTACTGGCCAAACCGGTGAAGTGCAGAAAACTCCATGGTAAGCAGAGGGGAGGCAGCAAGTGTTGTGGAGAGTGAATAAAGCCATGAAGAAGTTGCCACTGAGATCTTTAAAGGAGTCCTTGTTGTATTTTGTTTGGTTGTACGAATGTTGTATTTCTAAGTTTCATAAGTGCTATTTGTCCAGGAGATGGCGTTATGAGATTGTGCGAGCTCTTTTTTATTGGTTTACGCAGATTTGAAATCAATTTGAGGACAGCGAGTGAGAAAGAGGAGCTGAAAGGAGAACGAGAGAGATGGAGGCTCCCGATACTTGGATCTTGACTGTGGAAGGAGTGAATGCAGATGTGTTTTCATTCAGACACCTCTTGTATTTTATTTTCTACTGAATAAAGTTTTCTATTCAGGGAAGTTAGTTCAGTATAATGTGATGAAGTCACATGAACACAATCATTTGGAGTTGATGAACAACCTCTGAAGAGTGGAAGAAATAAAGATGCTCCAATTCAATGTCACTGTTGTCTTTTCTAAAATAAGAAATGAGACATAAAGTCACAGCAAAGATTTATTTTGTTGTCACAACAAGAATCCCAGTCAGATCACAAACAGAAGCAGGACGTTAATGTGGCTCAGCGGCCAGAACAGAACCATCCGGAACCATGTGACACGATAGAAAGTCATCAAATATAACTATTGACATAATATTGAACATATAATCATAAAATAGTAAAACATCTATGTAACATATATGATAGAAAATGATGAAATATAACTTTTTACATAATATTGAACATATAATCATAAAATAGTAAAACATCTATGTAACATATATGATAGAAAATGATGAAATATAACTTTTTACATAATATTGAACATATAATCATAAAATAGTAAAACATCAATGTAACATATATGATAGAAAATGATGAAATATAACTTTTTTACATAATATTGAACATATAATCATAAAATAGTAAAACATCAATGTAACATATATGATAGAAAATGATGAAATATAACTTTTTACATAATATTGAACATATAATCATAAAATAGTAAAACATCAATGTAACATATATGATAGAAAATGATGAAATATAACTTTTTACATAATATTGAACATATAATCATAAAATAGTAAAACATCTATGTAACATATATGATAGAAAATGATGAAATATAACTTTTTACATAATATTGAACATATAATCATAAAATAGTAAAACATCAATGTAACATATATGATAGAAAATGATGAAATATAACTTTTTACATAATATTGAACATATAATCATAAAATAGTAAAACATCTATGTAACATATATGATAGAAAATGATGAAATATAACTTTTTACATAATATTGAACATATAATCATAAAATAGTAAAACATCTATGTAACATATATGATAGAAAATGATGAAATAACTTTTTACATAATATTGAACATATAATCATAAAATAGTAAAACATCAATGTAACATATACGATAGAAAATCATCAAATACAACTATTTACATAATATTGAACGTATAATAAATAGGTACCTTCAAATCAGACGTACTGGCAGTGGCCCCCCCCCCGGGTGCCATCAGCTTACGCTCCATCCCTGCCTGAGCCCCATTGGTGGATTTTCTTTCTTCCTTGCAGCTAACCACGCATCCCTGCTTGGAAAAAGTCTTCCTTCAACTGCTGGGCAAAATGTGTCCAGCCCATTCTGCCCAATGTGTCGACTGCGCCCACACTCCCTGGTTTTGGGCCGGTGGCAGTGTTCACAGCAGTTGAAGGAAGACTTCCTCTGGTACTTTCTCTTGGTTGGACCCTCACCGCGTTCCCCTTCCTGCGCCCTTTTCCTTCTCACGTACTGTGTAGTTCTTGGAACTGGGTGGGATGGGCCGGGGCCGCTGGTCACAGCTGGTTGCGGTGCAATTTTTGACAACGCAGGCCGGCGATCACGTGGCACGTTGGCGATGGTTCCAAAGTCACGCGCCGTTCCGGTGGAAGTGCTGGCGGTTGGCCTCGACAGGAGAGGACGTGCAGGCGGCGGTGGTTCGGAGCTCTCCGTGGCAGGAGCTGACGGGAGGGCTGGTGTGAGGACCCGTGCCTCAAGTTTCTTCTGCCTTGCATTCCACCTGCAACGGAAGAATTTGTGGAACAGCGATTAGTGAAATGACCAAAAAATTCCTTGCTCTTTTTTGCCAAGATAAGTTGAATGTTTTACCTACCGTGTAAGGAGGGCGGTTCGGTTGAGCTCGTACAGCTGAAGGTCAGTCTCGGCCATCAGTCTGTCAGGGAGAGAGACAAGGTTTCTGATGCGACGGTACTCGTCCGAGACCGACCTCCACCTCGATACGCTTTTCCCCTGCTGCTTCTTTGGGGACGGTGCGGCAGCTTCCAGCTTCACACAAACTGCCTCCACAACGGGGCTGGCATCCACAGAAGTGGCCGGTCCCGACTTCCCTCCCACCATTGCTCTGAAAATAAAAGTAAAAGACATCTTTGACTGCATTATCAGAGTATAACATTGCATCTGTGAAATTGTAGGATATACGAGACTGCACTAGGAGCATTGAAACTCAACGCATGCTTATTCACTGTCATCT
Source organism: Hirundichthys speculiger (assembly GCA_018398805.1). Classification (NCBI taxonomy): domain Eukaryota; kingdom Metazoa; phylum Chordata; class Actinopteri; order Beloniformes; family Exocoetidae; genus Hirundichthys; species Hirundichthys speculiger. The sequence goes on from JAGFBZ010000125.1 coordinate 6,248, forward strand.
AAATGACAGAACACATAATCAGTACAGTACCTCCTGAGACTCACAACTGCTTTTGTTTTACGGTCTGTGTTCTTGGTCTTCTTCTGCATGAAGCGCCCAGAGTGTTCTTTGTCATCCCGGTACCTGGGAGGATAACACACTCTGGACTGCTTTCCCACAAATGTATTATTCCGTCCACAGCAACCTCTGAGACGGCAGGAACATCGCTAAGCCTAAACAGGCCTTACGCAAGTTCCTGGATCTGGTGCCATCCCAGAACTCCACCGGGGCCAACTGTAGCTTCCTGTATGATACAACAAATTGTATACAGGAGCATTGAATAAATCCCTTCCTAAAGACAACAGATGCTCGAATACGCATAAGTTATGACCTGACAGTATTACTACCACTTGAAATTACATACATGATTTGCACTCTCCTCTTCGTGGTCAGAAGAATCATCTTCAGTATCCTGAGGAGAGACTGAAGATGATGGTATTGGCTGTGGTATATTCTCTAAGATGGTGGGGTCGTCATCTTCCACTGGACCAAATCACATCGCCAGCTCCCACTTCTTCTGAGCCTGGACAAAGAAAAACACAGAGTTGGTTCTGGCCAGGTGAAAAATGAGGAACGCTTCACGAATTTGCGTGTCATCCTTGCGCAGGGGCCATGCTAATCTTCTCTGTATCGTTCCAATTTTAGTATATGTGCTACCGCAGTAACACAGCGACAGGAGCGCTCACGGCGGCTTTTATGGTCCCCCGACCTCGGGCCCCTCGGCCACGCTGGTGGTCGACCGGAGGAGAGAAAACCGGCCTTGGATCGGGACAAAAAGCCCCCAGGCACCAGTCTGGCTGCTGCCCCCCCCCCCCCCCCGTACAACTAGGTACCCGGGACCACTGGTCCGTCTGCAGCCTGAGCCGGTCTGGTTCCGATCCCACCTCGGTCCTACCTGTGGGACACACAGAAGCATTGTGTGTCCTACCTGTGGGACACACAGAAGGATTGTGGGAAACTGAGGCAGGCTGACCCTCCCCCAGCCCCCCACAGTCAGAGTGATCTGAGAGAGAGAGAGAGAGAGAGAGAGAGAGAGAGAGACACTGAAGCAGACAGTGGAGAGAAAGAGAGAGAGAGAGAGAGAGAGAGCTGCTTCTGCTCCTGGCTGAGCTGCATAACAACTCTGGATTCTGGATTCTGGATTCTGGATTCTGAATTGAATCTAAAACTTTCTGGAGTTCATTTGATCTGCTTGGATACCAGCTTTGTTGGAGCCAGCGACCGTGGGCTGGAACCCACCTCTGCTGTCTGGACGGGGTCTCCAGCTGAAGGAGAAAATCAAAGCTCCTTGAATGAGGCAGCTGCAGTAGCGCAGAGCTGCCGCGGGGCGTCGCTGTGTGACCGCTCCGCTCTCCTCCAGGGTTCAGCAGCAGAGCCTGGACGCCGGACCAGAAAAGCTCACAGCCGGTTCTGACTCAGTGATACTTTCAAAGTGAACCACGCTGACAGAAGCCTGGACGGAAAAAAAAAAAAAAAAAAAAAAAAAAGGCTTTTCAGTCGCTACCGGAGAAAGCCGGTCTTCACCGCAGGCAGCCGGCATGTATCCGTGTCCGGTCAGAGCCGTCCTCTCCTCTCCTCTCCTCTCATCCATACGGGCCGGTACCAGCTGCTTTATCCAGGCGGTTCCAGAAAGCGGTCACGGCCGCTGAGTCCTCCGGTTCCGCTCGGCCGCAGGTGAACCGCTTTAACGGCAGGAGAACCAGCTGAGCGACCGCTCTACCGACTTCCACCGACACACGCTGTTTGTTTTGGTTTTAACTACCGGTTAAAGAAATAGTCTGACCTCGGTAAATGTAGAACAGCAGTCCGTTCACTTCGGCTGATAAAAGAGGATTTTTCCAGGGCTGGTTCACAAAAACACCGAGCTACAGTGTGAAGGAATGATAATATACCGTCGTGTATCCGTGGTTGTAGACGTTTTATGAATAAATCATTGAAAGCGCGACAGGTGGAAAAGCATTAGCCAAATACGGTAGAAAAACTGGCATTTTATGATGTAGGCTAATTTTTAAAACAAACTACCGGTTAAAGTCGGTCTGCCCACTATAAATAAAGTCTGCCCACCCGGTTCGGATAGTTTGAAGCTGTTAACGCGTGAAATATTAGGAAAACGTCAGAAATCAACTCGGTACTTACTGAATGCGGAGTCCCGTCGTCTTTCTAAATGAAGGGGTCGGTCCTCCGAGCCGAACCCCCCCTTCCAAAACGAGACGAATTAGCTCTGTGATTGGTGGAACTAAAGTCTGATTCTCCTTAACGAGAGGAGTCGAGCATCTGATTGACTCTCTGCTGACAACGAGGCCCAGCGCTGTGATTGACAGGAGGGCGGGACGTAGATGCCGAGCGGCCGTTCATTGGTGGAAGAAATGGGACAATTTGAGAGGAGAAACAGAGAAGAACGTGTTTCAGTAGTACTTGAGGCTCCCGTCCATTGTTCTCTGTGGAGCAGCAGAGAGGAGAGGAGGGCTGGAAGGTCACCTTCTACTGGCCAAACCGGTGAAGTGCAGAAAACTCCATGGTAAGCAGAGGGGAGGCAGCAAGTGTTGTGGAGAGTGAATAAAGCCATGAAGAAGTTGCCACTGAGATCTTTAAAGGAGTCCTTGTTGTATTTTGTTTGGTTGTACGAATGTTGTATTTCTAAGTTTCATAAGTGCTATTTGTCCAGGAGATGGCGTTATGAGATTGTGCGAGCTCTTTTTTATTGGTTTACGCAGATTTGAAATCAATTTGAGGACAGCGAATGAGAAAGAGGAGCTGAAAGGAGAACGAGAGAGATGGAGGCTCCCGATACTTGGATCTTGACTGTGGAACGAGGGAATGCAGATGTGTTTTCATTTAGACACCTCTTGTGTTTTATTTTCTACCGAATAAAGTTTTATATTCAGGGAAGTTAGTTCAGTATAATGTGATGAAGTCACATGAACACAATCATTTGGAGTTGATGAACAACCTCTGAAGAGTGGAAGAAATAAAGATGCTCCAATTCAATGTCACTGTTGTCTTTTCTAAAATAAGAAATGAGACATAAAGTCACAGCAAAGATTTATTTTGTTGTCACAACAAGAATCCCAGTCGGATCACAAACAGAAGCAGGACGTTAATGTGGCTCAGCGGCCAGAACAGAACCATCCGGAACCATGTGACACGATAGAAAGCCATCAAATATAACTATTGACATAATATTGAACATATAATCATAAAATAGTAAAACATCTATGTAACATATATGATAGAAAATGATGAAATATAACTTTTTTACATAATATTGAACGTATAATCATAAAATAGTAAAACATCAATGTAACATATATGATAGAAAATGATGATATATAACTTTTTACATAATATTGAACATATAATCATAAAATAGTAAATTCGAAATTCGCCCGTCTATAATCGGTCTATATTAACTCAAATCTATACGGTACAATTTAATCCATTAATAATTAAATACAAAATAAAACAATAGTAAATTGTATAAATGGTGGCCAAATGCTGGATTAAAACATTTTAACAGTCATTGATCAATGTACAATGTAGTTTAGATTTAGAAACGGCTAGTCTAAAACTTTCATTTAGACCAGTGGTACACCGATTTTAGCCCAGATGTCTAGGGACCGTTAGACGTTTATTAGACATTGATTAGACGTCTTTTAGACCAAAAAATATGTTAAATCTTACTTGTGAAAAGTAATCCCCTGAGCCCTGCTTCTGATGGTCCGCCGATTGGAGCAGGAATATCCCACACAATGTTCAGGCATGTTCTCTCACTTGTGCTGCGACTCGACGTACGGTAATACTACTACGGTTATAATCCCAGAGAATGACCGGTCCAAGATGGCGGCCGCATTTCTCGTTCCAAACAGCCAATGCGGCGTCCATCTCTATATATGTCTATGGTCTTAACTACTGCTGCAAATGATAGTGTGTTTTGTTGCAGCCGTCCACCAGAGACGGAAGGACGTAACGGGTTGTTCCGACGCATTTTTACTATCGCCACCGGGCTGTTCTGATCATACTCTCTTAGTGGTGCGTTCAGGATCAGTCTGACACTGTCACATGACACCGCGTTACTGGAGCAACGAGTCAGAATGCAATCAGCTCTGTTTATCTTCGCGACGTTGTGAAAAAATAACTTTTAAGACCTGGAAAATGAAATCAATGGGGGAAAAAATACCAAGGACATGACCTCGGTGTCCTCAATGGTAGTTACGGCCTTGGGGTTAGGGTCAGAGTCTGATGGAGGTGAAGGCCTCAACTTCTGAAGAACAGAGCTAATGAATAATAAATAAAGGACGAATCTGACTGGTTCAAACAGCTGAATAGAAGTAATATTAATGTTGAATACCAGACCTGCACTCAAAATATTTATTAAAACATATCATTTTACATTCAATTATCATTTACCTACAAAATTGTGAATTCCGTATAACTTCAGTTTTATATCCTAAAATCCCAACATTTTGTTGTGAAGCTCTGAACTTGTTCAAAAATAACTTTTTTTGGTCAAAAAATGTATCAAAATTCAGAAAAATGCTAATTTTTGTTTTAAAAATCTAGAATTTAGCAAAATTGTGACTTTTTAAGTCAATATTACAAGTTTTAGCTGTGAAGTGTTAGTTTCTATAAAGAAGCAACTGTTTGTCAACAATCAATGAAACAACAATTAAACTATTAATCAAAGTCACAACTTTGATGGAAAAAGCAGATTCACAAAGTCCCGACTTTTTGTCATTGCTTTTATGGAACTGCATGTTTTTTCAAAGCAGGAGCCTGCAGGATAGCGATGGTTCACCTGTTGGTTAGCAGGATGGTTAGCCTGATGGTTAGCCTGTTGGTTAGCATGATGGTTAGCCTTTTGGTTAGCATGATGGTCAACCCGGGCGGAGTCAAGCAATCAAGTGGCCAAAAGCCAGCGAGTCCGCAGTTTGGCAGAAGCTGGACAGCGACATCACCATACTCCTGGAGTATTCTCTCCGCGCGGCCAGGTGGAAACCAAGCTTAACACCTTGGGAGACATCCTGTACGAGGAGTGCAGGAGCCGATTTGGAGTGGTAGCAGAGAGGCGAAGAGCAGCCCCCAAGCAGAAAGGAAGGAGGGAAAGAGCGATCAAGCAACTGGTGTGGAGGCGGCGTCAACTCCGAAAGCAGTGGAGGAAGGCAAGCCAGGAGAAGAAAGAGGGCTTGAAGCCACTGTGGGAGGAGGTGAAGACAAGCCTCTCCAACTTGAGGAGGGCAGAGCGGATTCGCCAGCGCAGAAAGAGGAAGGAGAAAGAGAGGAGCAACTTCTTCAAGAACCCCTTCAAGCATGCAAAACAACTGCTGGAGGACAAGAGGAGTGGGAAACTGGAGATCTCAAAGGCAGAGCTCGAGAAGCATATAAGGGAGCAATACAGTGACCCAGCAAAAGCCATTCCACTGGGATCCCCGGGTTATGTTCCTCGGCCAGCCCCCCCAGTCATCCCTTTCAACACAGCTCCCCCCAAACTCAGCGAGGTTGGAGATGTGGTTCGGAAGGCAAGAGCAGCCTCAGCCCCAGGTCCCAACGGCGTGCCGTACAAGCTGTATAAGTACTGCCCGGGGGTTCAGAAAATCCTGTGGAAACTCCTGCAAGTCGCGTGGAAGAAGAACATCATCCCTTCAGAATGGCAGAGAGCTGTTACAGTCTTCATACCGAAGGAACAGAACTCCAACTCGATCGGCCAATTTAGGAGCATCGCGCTTTTAAATGTGGAAGGGAAAATCTTCTTCTCCATCATGGCCAAGAGGTTGACCAGCTACCTCATGAGTAACAGCTACATACACACCAGCTGTCAAAAGGCCGGCGTCCCAGGATTCCCAGGGTGCGTGGAGCACTCAGCCATCATTTGGGAGCAAATCCAAAGGGCGAGGAGAGAGAAGAGTGACCTCCATGTGGTGTGGCTGGATCTCGCCAATGCTTACGGGTCCGTCCCGCACCAGCTCATAAGCTTCGCCTTGGACTTCTTCCACACGCCTGACTGTGTCAAAGACCTGGTGGCCAAGTACTTTGCAGACCTGCAGATGTGCTGTGCCCACCAGGACTTCACCACGGGATGGCAGCAGCTCGAAGTGGGCATAGCGATGGGATGTTCCATCTCTCCCATCCTGTTCATCGCGGCCTTCGAGATCATCCTCATCGGGGCAAGGAAGACGGTCGGAGGAGTAAAGCTGCCATCTGGTCAAAGGCTACCACCGCTGCGAGGCTTTATGGACGATGTCACCACCATCCTCCAGACAGCAGCGTGTACAAGGAGACTGCTGAAGAGGATTGACGAGCTTGTAGGCTGGGCGAGAATGAAGGTCAAACCATCCAAGTCCCGAAGCCTGTCCCTCAGGAAAGGGGTCAGGAGCGACAACACCATCTTCACTGCAGGAGGGGAGGAGATCCCATTGCTATCGAAGCAGCCCATCCGCAGCCTGGGGCGCTCCTACACAGCAGGGATCCATCGGAGCCAGCTCCCAGGCAAATTCAAGGTATGGTGCTACCAGCACATACTTTACCATCAGGTGATGTGGCCGCTGAAGGTGAGCGAGGTTCCTTCTTCATTGGCAAGCAAGCTGGACCAATTGGCAAACTCCTTTATTAGGAAGTGGCTAGGGCTGCCAAGATGCCTTTCGGATGTGGGCCTCTTTGGTCAGAGCACACTCCAACTGCCACTGCACTCCATCAGCCTGGGCTACAAGAAGGAGAAGGCCCGGATGGTGTTGGAGTTGAGAGAATCCTCCGACCACCTGGTCAGGGCAGCAGGAACCCAAGTCCAAACAGGAAGGAGGTGGAGAGCAGAGGAAGAGGTCGACCAGGCACCCACGCCCACCAAACATGGGACGGCTCCTCCAACCTGGCAGTGAGTGGAGCATGAGAGTCGACATCGGAATAACAGCTGCAGTTCCCCAGGGAGATCGCCGAAACAGCACTGCGGCCAGACATGGTGCTGTGGTCTGCGGCCAGCAAGGCGGACCTCTTGGTGGAGCTTACTGTCCCATGGGAGGAGGGGCTAGAAGCTGCATACGAGAGGAAAAGGGCAAAGTATTCAGACCTGGCAGCCGAGTGTAGGGAGGCAGGCTGGAAAGCCACAATATGCCCTGTTGAGGTGGGGTGCAGGGGCTTTGTAGGCTCTTCTACCTCTCGCTTGCTCAGAGATCTGGGGTGCGCAGGAGCTGGCCACCGGAGAGCGATAAAGCAACAGGCAGAGGAGGCAGAGAAAGGCAGCTTTTGGTTGTGGCTGCGGAGGAAGGATAGGAGCTGGAAGGATAGCACCTAGGGCATCAGTGGGGTTCGCAGGGAGAATTCCCAGCCATCGCTCCGCCACCGGGAGGTGTCCTGGGGTTAAAGGAGCGAAACATCAATGACCGGTGGTCCCCAGCTGATGACCCAGTCAGGCCCAAAGTGTTCATGGTACGCAAGCATTCCACAGGCGCCGGAGGAGGCGCGTCAGGCAGAAATGCCCGGCAGGAATACCATCAATCCTGTATTTCCAATTTACCTACAAAATTGTGAATTTCATATAACTTCAGTTTTATATCCTAAAATCCCAACATTTTGTTGTGAAGCTCTGAACTTGTTCAAAAATCACTTTTTTTGGTCAAAAAAAGTATCAGAATTCAGAAAACCGCTATTTTTTGTTGTAAAAATCTAGAATTTAGCAAAATTGTGACTTTTTAAGTCAATATTACAAGTTTTAGCTGTGAAGTGTTAGTTTCTATAAAGAAGCAACTGTTTGTCAACAATCAATGAAACAACAATTAAACTATTAATCAAAGTCACAACTTTGATGGAAAAAGCAGATTCACAAAGTCCCGACTTTTTGTCATTGCTTTTATGGAACTGCATGTTTTTGTTTTTTGTAAATTTTTTTCAAAGCAGGAACCTGCTGGTTAGCATGATGGTTCACCTGTTGGTTAGCATGATGGTTCACCTGTTGGTTAGCATGATGGTTAGCCTGATGGTTAGCATGATGGTTAGCCTGTTGGTTAGCATGATGGTTAGCCTTTTGGTTAGCATGATGGTCAACTAAAACATTTCACACCAGAGTCTGATGGTGCAGAAGCTCCTGTGACATCATCAAGTCGTTCCAGATGTTTGTGGTCCATCAGGATCAGGACACAGAAACACATCAACAGTGGTACCTGACTGGACCTCCCTGTTCCCGGTTAGTTCCACCTGTTCGTTTTCATCTTGATAATGAGATGCTTTTGTTGCCAAACTGAAAAAAGTTCTTTCATTTGTCATGAGACAGTAAAACATCTTTTAATGTCTTCATGTGTTTCAGGGATTTATTGTGAATGAAAAAGTGTATTTGTGAGATTATAGGAATCATTTAATTCTATTTTTAATTGCATCAAGTTGGATTAATCAAGATGGTGCTTCATAAGAACAGTTAGTGATGAACAAGCAGGTAAAATGATGAAGTCTGGTCCCTGGATTAGGATTAATGTTCAGTTCAATGTCGGGATCAATATTAGGGTCAATGTCGGGATCAATGTCGGGGTCAATGTCAGAGTCAATGTTGGGATCAATGTTGGGATCAATATTAGGGTCAATATTAGGATCAATGTTCGGTTCAGTGTCGGGGTCAATATTTGGGTCAATGTTGCGATCAATGTTGGGGTCAATATTCGGGTCAATATTGGGATCAATGTCGGGGTCATTGTTGGGGTCAATATTCGGGTCAGTTTTGGGATAAATGTTGGGGTCAATGTTAGGGTCAATGTCGGGGTGAATATTTGGGTCAATGTTGCAATCAATGTCGGGGTCAATATTAGAATCATTGTTGGAATCAATATTTGGGTCAATGTTGGGGTCAATATTCGGGTCAATGTCTGGGTCATTGTTGGTGTCAATATTAGGGTCAATGTTGGGGTTAATATTCAGGTTAATGTCGAGATCAATGTTGGGATCAATGTCAGGGTCAATATTAAGATCATTGTTGGTGTCAATATTAGGGTCATTGTTGGTGTCAATATTAGGGTCAATGTTGGGATCAATGTCGGGGTCAATATTTGGGTCAATGTTGGGATCAATGTCAGGGTCAATATTAGGATCAATGTTGGGTTCAAAGTTGGGGTCAATGTTGCGATCAATGTCGGGGTCAATGTTAGGGTCATTGTTGGGGTGAATGTCGGGATCAATTTTGGGGTCAATGTTCAGGTCAATGTTGGGGTCATTGTTGGGGTCAATATTCGGGTCAATGTCGGGATAAATGTTGGGGTCAATATTGGGGTCATTGTTGGGGTCAATATTTGGATCAATGTTGGGTTCAATGTTGGGATCAATATTGGGATCAATGTCCGGGTCAATATTTGGGTCAATATTGGGATCTATGTCAGGGTCAATATTAGGGTCATTGTTGGTATCAATATTAGGGTCAATGTTGGGATCAATGTCGGGGTCAATGTTGCGATCAATGTCGGGGTCAATGTTGCGATCAATGTCGGGGTCAATGTTAGGGTCATTGCTGGGGTCAATGTCGGGATCAATGTTGGGGTCAATGTCGGGATAAATGTTGGGGTCAATATTGGGGTCATTGTTGGGGTCAATATTTGGATCAATGTTGGGTTCAATGTTGGGATCAATATTGGGATCAATGTCCGGGTCAATATTTGGGTCAATATTGGGATCTATGTCAGGGTCAATATTAGGGTCATTGTTGGTATCAATATTAGGGTCAATGTTGGGATCAATGTCGGGGTCAATGTTGCGATCAATGTCGGGGTCAATGTTAGGGTCATTGCTGGGGTCAATGTCGGGATAAATGTTGGGGTCAATATTGGGGTCATAGTTGGGGTCAATATTTGGATCAATGTTGGGATCAATGTCAGGGTCAATATTAGGGTCATTGTTGGGGTCAATAATCAGGTCAATTTTGGGATAAATGTTGGGGTCAATATTGGGGTCATTGTTGGGGTCAATATTTGGATCAATGTTGGGTTCAATGTTGGGATCAATATTTGGGTCAATGTCAGGATCAATGTTCGGGTCATTGTTGGGATCAATGTTCGGGTCATTGTTGGGGTCAATGTTTGGGTCATTGTTTGGGTCATTGTTGGGATCGATGTTGGGATCGACCTCCATCCTGTGGCCATGTGTGGTACTACAGTCCACATTCGTAGTTCAGGGAAAAGACTACCTCAGAGATTTAAGTTTTGGAGGCTCTGACGTCACGAAACATTTGATATCCAGGAGAAGTTCTCACCTTTCTGTCTGGTGGCATCTGGAAACCAACAACTGGTTTTAGGGACAGAATCCTGAAGATAATAAATGTTCAGGACAGCAACGGTCTGGTCAGGTTTTATTGGTCATTTTAACATTAATGCGATTCCTCACGGTGGATTGATCCTGATGAATAAATAATGATGATTGATCTGGATTTCTCTGGTGGCCTTGAACTTTGAAGCCTAAATAGGAACTCAACTAGCATGCTTGGTCAGATACGCCCATGTAGAGACGCCGCAACGGGATAGGCATATTAGGCAACTGCCTTGGGCCCCGAGCTAGAAGGGGCCCCAGGACAGCGGTGATATTGGTCTTTTTGTCAATGACAAAATGACTGAACTGCTTTAGACACTGCAACGACGATACGTTGGAAACCCCCCACATAGGGTCCCAACTAGCTATCACTGCCTCGTGTTAAGGGACCCCAGAGACACGGCTAATATTGATCCATATCAATGACACAACCTGAAACCTCCATAGACACTGCAGCGAGATATAACCCCCCCCAATAGGGCCCCGACTGCCCGCGGCCGGCTTTCTTCAGTATTCCAAACTCAAAATGAAGTGAGTGTATCCGTTAGGATACGCAAAAAGAAAAAAAAAGAAAGAAGATGGAAAAAGAGACAGGGAAAGCGCTAAATTCAAACGTGTATAATCTGATATTAAAAGAAAAAAGTTATGATGCCACTTTGTCCCAGTCTAGTTTCACAAAGCACAACTGCACATGACATGTTTACTGCTTTAGCCTAGCTTATTTAAACAGTAATTAACAGTAAGCTAATCAGTAACTAATTTGTATTTGGAAGAGGGCGATATCATATGTCTTCTTGAATTTTCTGCATGTCATATGATACTTTTTTTTCTTAATTGTGTTTTTGTAAAACTTTGCACGTTTCAGTTGTCTTTGTTATGTTATTGTAACAAAGGAGATCTTTGTTACTAAATTGAGAAATGTTTGTAAAGGTGATGCACTTGAAGCACTTTCTGCACTGTAGTCACTTTGCACTTTGATTTGAGGGCATGTATGTTTAATGTACTAACCTGTCCTTCTCTTGGTTTCTCCAGGGTGTTCAGGCAAAAGTTTGCCTGGGAGCCTGAGCACCATTTTTAAGGTTCCGGGAGAGACCAAGGGATGAGAAGGATGGGGGAAACTGGGTGGGGTTGAAGGTCTTTTTGTAGCTGGGTTGTGTTTTAATCAATGTGGTACTTATCATTTTTTGGTATTTGTTTTGATATGAGTAAATATTAAATATGATAGAAGTGTAGTATTGTTTTTAAAGGTGTTGCCAAGAAGGAATGTTTCTCATGATAATGAATGGTTTAGGCCCAATCATGGCAGCAAGGATAAAAGGCTGACTGTGGGTATTTAGTGAGTGCTGCTCGAGGGCTGAGGTTTTGCCATTCATTCTCATGGGTGTTTGCCTTATTCTTATGTGTTTGTTAAAATAAATGGAGATTGATTTGGACTGTACTCCTGCCTGAGTCATCCTTGCTTCATCCGCTCAGTGGCTGTCCGTGTGACAAGTGGTGTCAGAAGTGGGATTATCCATCCTCTAAGAAAAAGGATGACCAGAGGTGGAAAGAAGCCAGGTCAGGAGGGTGAGCCTGATGAAGGAGCAGGAGCTTTAGCTGACCCGGGGCCCATGGCAGTATCCAGCTCAGAGGATAAATTGGAAGAGCTGGCGGGGCTAGTGAAATCTTTACTCCGGTCTCAGACTGCCAGAGATCAGAAGCTGGAGAAAGATTTATCTCGCCAGGAGCAGAGGTGGAAAAGCATGCAGCACCAGTTTCAGCAGATTCAACTCCAAGTTAATGCCATCCAAGAGGATAGACCTGAACGAGACGCACAGCCTCGTGAAAGGGGAGAAGATGATGATGATGATGATGATGATGATTCTGAGCCAGGGACCAGCCATGCAGTGCCGAGTATCAGACCTCAAAGGGAACTCAGGCTACTTCCTTTAGCCCCAGAGGATGATATTGAACATTTTCTTGCTACATTTGAGAGAATGGCTCAAGTTTGTAGATGGCCCAGAGATGAGTGGGCTGTTCGTTTGGTTCCTCTCCTGTCTGGGAAAGCACGTACTGCTTATGTTCTTATGGACATAGGAGATTCTGAGAATTATGTCAAAGTAAAGGAAGCAATCCTGGCTAAATATGAAATCACGGCTGAGACTTATCGTTGCCGATTTCGATCCTTAAAGATTGAAGAAGGGGAGACACCACGGGAGCTGTACGTTCGACTGAAAGAACTGTTTACAAGATGGATCAAGCCTGAAGAATCAACAGTTAAGGAGATTTCTGAGAAGATAATTCTTGAGCAGTTTTTGAGGATGGTCCATCCGGAACTGGAGGTTTGGATCCGTGAGCATGATCCAAAGACAGCGGAGGAAGCAGCTCGATTGGCAGAAGTCTTCACGTCAGCCAGGAAGGGACGTAAAGGTTCCCACTTCAGCCGGGAGACTCACTATGCCCAACCAAGTAAGTCCAATGGGGGTGATCAGGGGGCTGGTCAGTTGCAGGTTAGGAATTTTTCGAGCTCTAGGCAGTTTGTTTCACCTAATTCTCACCAAGTCAGGAAGACATACTCTAAGGCTACAGTAAAGGATGTGAGATGCTATAATTGTCATGGTTTAGGTCAGTGATTTTCAACCCTGGTCCTCGAGGCACACTATCCAGCAGGTTTTAGATGTTTCCCCTTCTTCTTCACACCGTGATACAAGTGGCTGTGTCATCAACAGACTTGTGGAGACTTTGAGGACAACCTGATAATAAACATTAATTAAAATCAGGTGTGTTGAAGCTGGGAAACCTCTAAAACCTGCTGGATAGTGTGCCTCGAGGACCAGGGTTGAAAATCACTGGTTTAGGTCACACTCAGCACTTTTGTCCAGCCTTAAAATCAAAGTCATCTCTTTTGTGCTCAGTCCCAAGACCAGGAGCTGTAGAAAATGTCATGAAGAAAAATTGCACTGTACCTGTCCTGGTGAATGGACAGCGATGTGAGGCATTACTTGACACTGGCTGTTTTCAATCTTTGGTATGTGCTAATGTGATTTCAGGAGGAAAGCTAAGCGAAATGAAGACCACAATAAGCTGCATACACGGAGATGAATATGTCTACCCTGTTGCTGAAGTGTACTTAACTGTAGGTGGTCAGACTTATCTGTTGCCAGTAGGCATAGTACCAACATTGCCATTTTCAGTAATATTGGGTAATGACATTCCCACTCTTGTTGACCTTATTTATCAGTTAGAGTCCAATCAGCCAGGTAAATCTATTGATGGGCTTTATCAGGGTTCAGGTGAGAAAACGGGACACCATCAGGTTTAGAAAAAAGGGCAGATCAGTACCCAGAGCCAGCAAGTTCTTGTCATGTGGTCACGAGATCACAGAGGGCAAGGGGAGCGTTTAGGGAATTGCCCTTCTTTGATGAGGAAATTGAAGAACAACTGAGTAAGGTTAGAAAGTCTAAGGCACAGAAAAGGAGGGAAAAGTTTAAAGGTTTAGGGGTGAAAATGCAACCAGAGCTTCCTAAGCCAACTGATTTTCTTGAATTTCATGTTCCATCAGATGTAGGTGCACTGCAAAGAGATGATCCAAGTTTAAATTTATGGTTTGAAAAAGTAACAGAGATAGATGGAGTCCAACAGGGCCAAGTCAGCTGCACTGCAGAGGCAGTATATGTGATTAAAAATGGCATCCTTTATCAGAAAAGGGGCCAGAGTGAAGCATTGGTACTTCCCCAGCAGTTTAGGCTCAAGGTTATGGAGTGTGGCCACTCAATCCCATGGGCAGGTCATATGGCTTTCCAGAAAACATTGAATAGGATTGGTAACCGTTTTGTCTGGCCAGGAATGTACAAACAGATCTCAGAGTTTTGCGATTCTTGTGAGATATGTCAATTGACTTCAGGGAAGGGTGTTGCCCGTGCCAATTTGCAGCCTATGCCAATCATTGAGATACCATTTGAAAGAATAGGAATGGATATTGTGGGGCCCTTAGAGAAAAGCTCATCAGGTTATCGGTACATATTGGTTATTTGCGATTATGCCACTCGGTACCCAGAAGCATTCCCCCTCAGGTCGATTAAAGCAAAATACATTGCCAACTGTCTCCTGCAGTTTTTTTCTAGAGTAGGAATAGCAAAAGAAATTCTTACAGACTGTGGGACAAATTTTTTGTCCAGGTTATTGCAGCAAGTATACAAGCTGTTAGGTGTCAAGGGGATTAAGACCACCCCTTATCATCCCCAAACGGACGGGCTAGTGGAGAGATATAACCAGACTCTCAAAAACATGCTTCGCAAGTTTGTCTCCAGTACAGGTGCAGATTGGGACCAGTGGCTGCCCTATCTACTATTCGCATACCGTGAAGTTCCACAGGAGTCCACTGGTTTTTCACCGTTTGAACTGCTGTATGGACGCCAAGTGAGGGGGCCACTCGACCTTTTGAAAGACTATTGGGAGGACCCAAAGCCAGAGGGAGAGAATGTTGTGGCGTATGTGGTCAAGATGAGGGAGCGGCTGGAGGAGATGGCAGCATTTGCACAGGACAATATGAGAGCGGCCCAAAGACGGCAAAAGGTGTGGTATGATAAAAAGGCCAGAGACAGAGTCCTTATTCCAGGCCAAAGGGTGTTGTTGTTGCTTCCCACCAGTGAGAACAGGTTGTTAACAAAATGGCATGGACCCTATGAGATCACTAAACAAGTGAGTAAGTACACCTATGAACTATTCATGCCAGACAGACGTAAAAAACATCAGACCTTCCATGTGAACTTATTGAAAGCTTTTCACAGCCGCCAAGAGTCTGTCCATCAGCAGTTGTTTGTTAATGTGACTAGAGACGAGGAGGTAACTGAGAAATTCTTCCCAACCAAGTCAGCAGACTCTGCTATGGTTAATCTGTCTCATCTGCTCCCTCATCAACAGGAAGCAATAAAATCCCTTTTGGATCCAGAACTTTTTCGGGAGACCCCGGGGTTTACATCCCTGGTTCAGCACAGGATAAGGCTCAAGGAAGATGCTCCTAGTCGCCAGAAGAGCTACCGGATACCGGAGCGGTTGGTGCCTGTACTCAAGAAAGAACTTGAATGGATGTTGTCGCTGGGTATAATTGAAGTGTCTCGCAGTGAGTGGTGTAGCCCTGTTGTTTTAGTGCCAAAGAAAGATGGCTCACTTAGATTTTGTATTGATTTTAGATATTTGAACTCCATCTCCAATTTTGATCCATACCCAATGCCCAGGGTTGATGACCTGTTGGAGAGAGTGGGCACAGCAAAATACATTACCACGTTGGACCTAAGCAAAGGGTACTGGCAACTGGCGTTGGCACCGGAAGCAAGGGCCTTGACAGCCTTTAAGACGCCCTTTGGTATGTATCAGTTTAAGGTCATGCCCTTTGGTCTCCAGGGGGCGCCAGCAACGTTTTTCAACGCCTGATGGATTATGTCTTGAGAGATGTGTCTGAGTTCTCTGCAGCATATCTGGATGATGTGGTGATATACAGCCAGTCCTGGGAGGAGCATATGACCCATCTCCAGGTTGTACTACAGCGCATCAAGTCAGCTGGGCTGACCATAAACCCTCATAAGTGTGCTATGGCGCATAGAGAAGTGGAGTACTTGGGGTTTGTTATTGGATTTGGAAAGATAAAGCCTCAGATAGGGAAAGTGGAGGCCATCCAGTCTTTTCCTGTTCCCACTACAAAGAAGAAGGTGAGAAGTTTTATGGGTTTGGTGGGTTGGTACAGGAAGTTCATTCCCCAGTTCTCAGAAAGGGCAGTGGTGCTAAATGACTTGACTAAGGTTTCCGCCCCCAATAAGGTCTGTTGGACAGAGGAATGTGATAGAGCATTTAAAAACCTTAAGGAAGCAATATGCTCTCATTCACTTCTCCATACCCCAGACTTTGATAAACCATTCATCTTGCAAACAGATGCTTCAGGAGTGGGCCTTGGTGCGGTCCTTCTACAGGAGGTGACTGGCGAGAGGAGACCGGTCGTGTTTCTGAGTCGGAAGCTGCTGGACAGGGAGACAAGGTACTCGAGTGTGGGAAAAAGAGTGTTTGGCAATGAAGTGGGCCATTGAGTCCCTCCGATATTATTTGCTTGCTTGGACGCCACTTTTTCCTGGAGACTGATCATCGTGCCCTACAGTGGCTGAACCAAATGAGAGATGCAAATGCTCGTATCGCGGGGTGGTACCTCGCTTTGCAGCCATACAACTTCACAGTCCGTTTCAGGCCTGGGAAGTCGAATGTGGTTGCTGACTGTTTGTCAAGGATGATGGAGGACTGAGGTATTGTATTTTTTTATTGGAGAGGGGGGAGGAAATGTAACAAAGGAGATCTTTGTTACTAAATTGAGAAATGTTTGTAAAGGTGATGCACTTGAAGCACTTTCTGCACTGTAGTCACTTTGCACTTTGATTTGAGGGCATGTATGTTTAATGTACTAACCTGTCCTTCTCTTGGTTTCTCCAGGGTGTTCAGGCAAAAGTTTGCCTGGGAGCCTGAGCACCATTTTTAAGGTTCCGGGAGAGACCAAGGGATGAGAAGGATGGGGGAAACTGGGTGGGGTTGAAGGTCTTTTTGTAGCTGGGTTGTGTTTTTAATCAAATGTGGTACTTATCATTTTTTGGTATTTGTTTTGATATGAGTAAATATTAAATATGATAGAAGTGTAGTATTGTTTTTAAAGGTGTTGCCAAGAAGGAATGTTTCTCATGATAATGAATGGTTTAGGCCCAATCATGGCAGCAAGGATAAAAGGCTGACTGTGGGTATTTAGTGAGTGCTGCTCGAGGGCTGAGGTTCTGCCATTCATTCTCATGGGTGTTTGCCTTATTCTTATGTGTTTGTTAAAATAAATGGAGATTGATTTGGACTGTACTCCTGCCTGAGTCATCCTTGCTTCATCCGGCCGCTCAGTGGCTGTCCGTGTGACAGTTATATTGCATTTTAAGTTTTCTAACATCACTGTGCACCTCTGTTATTTAAAATAAAAGACTCCTGGATTGAATGATCTTCTTGGTTCTCCCCGAATCTTACTCCGGCAGACATTGATCACCTTGTTAACAATACTGCCGATATGTTACATTCAGCCCTGGATGCGGTCGCTCCTCTGAGGAAGAGGGTTTCTTATCTTAGGAGCTCAGCTCCCTGGTATAATTCACATATTCGCATACTGAAGCAGAATGCACGTAAAATGGAAAGGAGGTGGTACTCCTGTAAATCTGCGGACTCCCATCGTGCCTGGAGAGATAGTTTAATAGTCTACAAAAGAGCCCTACGCAGAGCTAGAACATCTTATTATTCTTCACTAATAGAAGAGAACAAACATAACCCACGTTTCTGTTCAGCACTGTAGCTAGGCTGACAAAGAGTCACAACTCTGTTGGTCCATGCATTCCTGCTACTCTCAGTAGTGAAGACTTTATGAGCTTCTTTAGTGGGAAAATAATCAAAATTAGAGATGAGATTGGCCAGGCCCAGCTGTCGGCGGCTGTGGACGTCCCTGCAGCTTCGTTGATCTATTCCGTTTCTGATTTGACTCTGGACTGTTTTTCTCCTGTGGGCCTCTCTGAGTTGACCTCAACTATCAGTAAAGCTAAACCATCTACATGTCTGTTGGATCCCATCCCAACTCAGCTGCTCAAGGATGTTATGTCCTCTATTGGTATATCAATTTTGGATCAGATTAACCTATCTCTACAATTAGGGTATGTACCACAGGTTTTTAAAGTTGCAGTCATTAAACCTTTGCTCAAGAAACCATCCCTTGATCCAGACATCTTGGCAAACTATAGACCAATATCCAACCTTCCATTTATCTCTAAAATTCTGGAAAAAATAGTTGCTAGCCAGTTAGGAGAACACCTGCATAGAAATGATCTATTTGAGGTTTTTCAGTCAGGGTTTAGAACTCATCATATCACAAAAACTGTGTTGATTAGAGTCTCCAACGACCTCCTCATGGCCTCAGACAATGGATTAGTTTCTGTCCTTGTTCTGCTGGACCTCAGTGCTGCTTTTGATACTGTTGATCACGGCCTTTTGCTGCACAGATTAGAGCACACTGTTGGAATTAAAGGGACAGCATTAGGCTGGTTTAAGTCATACCTGTCTGACAGGTTCCAGTTCGTCCATGTTAGTGACGTTTCTTCTACACGGACTAGGGTCTGCTATGGCGTCCCACAGGGTTCAGTTCTGGGACCAATCCTTTTCACTTTATACATGTTGCCCTTGGGAAAAATTATCCAGAGCCATGGCATACTTTCATTGCTACGCTGATGATACGCAGCTGTACTTATCTATGAAACCAGAGGAAACAAAACCTTTGGCTAAACTTCAAGGGTGTCTTAATGACATTAAGTCCTGGATGTCCTCTAACTTTTTGCTTCTAAACTCGGATAAAACAGAGGTTATTGTCTTTGGTCCCAAACACCTGAGGAATGGATTGACTGGATTTACGCTAGCTTCCAGCACAGTTGCGAAAAACCTTGGAGTCATTTTTGATCAGGATATGTCATTTAAGCAGCATATTAATCAGGTTTGCAAGACTGCCTTTTTTCATCTCTGAAATATTGCCAAGATTAGGAGCATCCTCTCCCAGGGTGATGCCGAAAAATTAATCCACGCGTTTGTTAGTTCTAGACTGGATTATTGCAATGCGCTGTTAGCAGGATGTCTGAAAAGCTAGCTAAATAGCCTTCAATTGATCCAGAACGCAGCAGCGAGGGTGCTGACAGGAATCCGCAAGCGAGATCACATCTCTCCCGTGTTAGCCTCCCTCCATTGGCTTCCCGTGAAATTTAGAATTGAGTTTAAAATTCTGCTTCTCGCATATAAGGCCCTTAATGGCCTAGCTCCGCGCTATTTACAAGACTTGATAGCATGTTATGCTCCTAATAGAGCTCTCCGCTCTCAGAGTGCAGGATTACTCGTCGTTCCTAGAATATCTAAAAGTAGGTTTGGAGGACGGGCCTTCTGCTACCAGGCACCTTTTTTATGGAACCAGCTACCAGTTTGGGTTCAGGAGGCTGACACCACCTCCATTTTTAAAACTAAATTGAAAACATTTCTGTTCAGTAAAGCCTACAGTTAGTCTAATCTATAGTGTGTAGGGGCTAATAGTTATAACTATAGTTGTAGTAGTAAGACTAGAGTAGCTCGTCTTAATCACAGCTTCGTCATAGCTATGCTGCTATAGGCCTACGCTGCAGGGGGACACCAGCATGATCTGCTGAGTGGTGTCTCCACTGCTCTTCTCCTTTTTCTTCCCTTTCTTCCTCCCTTCCTCCTCCTCCAGCTCATTCATAATTATTTGGGGGCACCCTGTTACTGAAACTGTGCTCCATTTTCTTTGCTTTCCTGTGTTTGTTGTGCTGTTTCTGCCCCCTTTTCTTTCTGTGTATTTGCAGGCCAGAGTTCCTGGGTTTCATGCTGACTTGCAGTTCCATCCTCTGTCCATCCCGGGGTTCTCCTCCACTTGTGTTTGGGTACCGACTGGCGTGGTGATCGGCGACCTGGTCCTCTGGCCATCTCATCCCAGTGCTGCTGCCTCCATCTGTTTATATTTATATATCGCATCCTTTTGCTTGAAATCCTACCCTTCTCTTTTCTTAAACCCAAACCCCTTCCTCCTCCCCCCTCCTCCCCCTTCTCTCACACACCTCACCTACACCCCACCCGCACATTATTGATACTCAAGAGCCTTCATGGCTCATTACGCTGACCACACGCCCAAGGGCCCTCCATAGCCCGCTTGCATTCACCCTACACAAACATTCCACTACTTCTTTATTATTATTTTTTTACTTTTTTCTGTGCTCTCCTCCTGTCCTCTCTCTGTCCCTACATCTCTCTCTGTCCTCCATCCTCTCTCTGTCCTGTCTCCCCTCTTTTCTTTCTCTACCCGGCTGGCCTTCGGCAGGAAGGTCCCCCCCATATGAGCCAGGTCCTGCTCAAGGTTTCTTCCTCTTAAAGTGGAGTTTTTCCTTGCCACTGTTTGGTATAAAGGTTTTTTTTCTCCCTACGTGGGAGTTTTTTTTTTTTTACCTGCCATTATCATTGATTGGATTTAATTATATAATCTTAGTTGATGATATTTGCTCGGGGGTCATGCTCTGGGTCTCTGTAAAGCGCCTAGAGACAATTGTCATTGTAACAGACGCTATATAAATAAAATTGAATTGAATTGAATTGAATTGGTCTTTTTGGACCGGTAGGGCCATCAAGCTGACTAGAAATGCCCCTGCGCTCATGTTAATACTGAGCTTAGAATCGCCCATGTTAATCAAGTTGACTGTCCATGTGATCTTAGCTCTGGCTAATCTATGATGCTAACATTACCCTTCATTACCAAACATTTCTACCGACCACGAGAGGATGCAGTTCCTCTACTGACCACTAGAGGCTGCAGTTCCTCTACCGACCACTAGAGGCTGCAGTTCCTCTACCGACCACTAGAGGCCGCAGTTCCTCTACCGACCACTAGAGGCTGCAGTTCCTCTACCGACCACTAGAGGATGCAGTTCCTCTACCGACCACTAGAGGCTGCAGTTTCCTCTAACCGACCACTAGAGCAGTTCCCTCTAACCGACCACTAGAGGCCGCAGTTCCTCTACCGACCACTAGAGGCCGCAGTTCCTCTACCGACCACTAGGGCCGCAGTTCCTCTACCGACCACTAGAGGCCGCAGTTCCTCTACAGACCACTAGAGGCCGCAGTTCCTCTACCGACCACTAGAGGATGCAGTTCGTCTACCGACCACTAGAGGCTGCAGTTCC
Organism: Hirundichthys speculiger; assembly: GCA_018398805.1. Lineage (NCBI taxonomy): Eukaryota > Metazoa > Chordata > Actinopteri > Beloniformes > Exocoetidae > Hirundichthys > Hirundichthys speculiger. The sequence goes on from JAGFBZ010000125.1 coordinate 27,313, forward strand.
TCTACAGACCACTAGAGGCTGCAGTTCCTCTACCGACCACTAGAGGATGCAGTTCCTCTACTGACCACTAGAGGCCGCAGTTCCTCTACTGACCACTAGAGGCTGCAGTTCATTTACCGACCACTAGAGGCTGCAGTTCCTCTACCGACCACTAGAGGATGCAGTTCCTCTACCGACCACTAGAGGCCGCAGTTCCTCTACTGACCACTAGAGGCTGCAGTTCATTTACCGACCACTAGAGGCTGCAGTTCCTCTACAGACCACTAGAGGCTGCAGTTCCTCTACCGACCACTAGAGGCTGCAGTTCCTCTACAGACCACTAGAGGCTGCAGTTCCTCTACAGACCACTAGAGGATTCAGTTCCTCTACTGACCACTAGAGGATGCAGTTCCTCTACTGACCACTAGAGGATGCAGTTCCTCTACTGACCACTAGAGGCTGCAGTTCCTCTACTGACCACTAGAGGCTGCAATTCCTCTACAGACCACTAGAGGATTCAGTTCCTCTACTGACCACTAGAGGCTGCAGTTCCTCTACCGACCACTAGAGGCTGCAGTTCCTCTACAGACCACTAGAGGATTCAGTTCCTCTACTGACCACTAGAGGCTGCAGTTCCTCTACAGACCACTAGAGGATTCAGTTCCTCTACAGACCACTAGAGGCTGCAGTTCCTCTACCGACCACTAGAGGCCGCAGTTCCTCTACTGACCACTAGAGGCTGCAGTTCCTCTACTGACCACTAGAGGCTGCAGTTCCTCTACAGACCACTAGAGGCTGCAGTTGTGCATACTTTTGTGTCAAAAAGATGCAATTTTACAAAAGTTCTGAAAAAAATGAAATTACAGATGTTACAATGAAAAAGTGATTTTAGGAAAAAGGTCCAATTTTATGAATTTCACCATTTTACCACAAAGTTTTTTAGAGGGTTGATTTGAAATATTACAACAGAAAGTCATGATATTTACAAAAGATGTCAACTGCACAATTGATTTTATTATTATTATTATTACCTTTATTTAAACTCTGAGATTTTATTACAAAGTTGTAATTTTATATCAAAATGCTGAAATTATAGGACAGAAGTTTTCCAGTGAAGAGTCCCAAGTGTCTGATTGTAAAATCAGTGACAGAACTGCAGCTGTAACGTCCTGTAGTCAGCAGGAATGATCTGTAATTAGCTGTTATTTAACGTGTAATTAAGGGTTTAACATGTATGAATGACAGCAGCTGACACATTTCTTTGTTGTCCCAAAACCTTTTATTGCAGCTCCCAGAACAGAAGTTTTTACAGAAACTGATGTCACTTCATGTCAGAAACGATCCCTCATCACATCATAGTTATATATATATATATATATATATATATATATATATATATATATATATATACACATACACATACACATATATATATATGTATATATTCAATATTACCGTCAGAAACCCACGGCTGATGACCGTGAGGGACGTCTGTCCGTCTGTGGCTTCACTAAGAGCTCCTGACAGCATCTTCTGAACATCAGTTACCCCCCACCCCCCCCCCCCCCCAGTCCTTTTAGATAAACGTTTGTTTTAAAGTCTAAAAGCTTCGTCTTTAAAAAGGTTTCAGTTCACATTGAAGTTATGAAGAACCAACGACCAGCTGGAACATGATTCAGCCAGAACGCTGGTTTTAGTGTCACGTTCATTTTCACACTGATCTGTGAGACCAGAACATCTGGAACTAGAACTGCAGGAATCCCAGAACTGTCACGGCAGGAGCCCAAGAACCGTCACGGCAGGAACCCCCTAGAACCATCACAGCAGGAACCCCAGAACCGTCACGGTAGGAGCCCCAGAACCGTCACGGCAGGAGCCCCAGAACCGTCACGGTAGGAACCCCAGAACCGTCACGGTAGGAGCCCCAGAACCGTCACGGCAGGAGCCCCAGAACCGTCACGGCAGGAACCCCAGAACCGTCACGGCAGGAGCCCCAGAACCGTCACGGCAGGAACCCCAGAACCGTCACGGCAGGAATCCCAGAACCGTCACGGCAGGAGCCCCAGAACCGTCACGGCAGGAACCCCAGAACCGTCACGGCAGGAATCCCAGAACCGTCACGGCAGGAGCTCCAGAACCGTCCCGGCAGGAGCTCCAGAACCGTCCCGGCTGGAGCTCCAGAACCGTCCCGGCAGGAGCTCCAGAACCGTCCCAGCCATCCCAGATCAGTGACATTGACTCATGATTGACTTGTTGATGCAGAGAACCGCCGTGGCCTCGTCAGGATGGAGGACTCGCCCCCCTGAAGGTCCACTTCATCTGCTGGTTCCTTTAGGGTGTTTTATGTCGTCACATGAAACCTCAAGTTTGGACTTGATGGAAATCTGCTCACCTTTTGTTGTGAACCAGAAAACTGTTGATTTGAGGGTTCACATACTTGTTCCCCCAGAACCATGACCGGCCCTCAGTCTGGGTCTGGTACCAGAAGAAGATGGGTTGGAGTTATTGATCCAGATGTCTGAGGGAACCCGGCAGTCTGGGAGCCCCTTGGTGGCAACGGCGGCTCTCTGCATCGGTCGAGTCCAGGTTTCAGGTGGAAACCTGCAACACCTGCGTCTCGGTAATAAAGACAGGCGCTACAACGTCGGGTCGGTGCAGCTACAACGTCGGGTCGGTGCAGCTACAACGTCGGGTTGGTTCGGCCCAACAGAACTAAGAGTGTTTGAAAAGGAAGTTTCCCTTTAGAAACGGAGGCAGTGAAGTTAGCAGTGATAAAATATTCAGTTATTAGCTGGTTTGGTTCAATGTGGTCAGACGTCCACAGGAATGGAACAAAAACTCTCCAGTCTGCACAGAGAGCATGCTGGGAAACGAAGGTCACAGTTCAGAGATGTGAGGCTTCAGGGGAACCTCCCTCTGCTGAGTTTCTACCGATACAAAAAACCCACAAACACACGAAAGAGAAGAAAACTAGTAAACTAACGATCAGCTAAACGCTTGTAAACACACGCACCGTTTTCTCTGAGTTCAGGTGCTCGATACTGAGTGGTAATCACCTGGAGGGGGAGGGGCAGGGGGCGGGGCGAGAGCCAGTACACCTTTGCATAGAATATCTGGACCCGTTTGACGCGTCCACACCTCTGGATTTATTCTGAGACAGAGCGAAACCCACGGCTGAAAAAAATAATCTAACCAACCCGCATCGGCGCCGCCCGGTTCACTCTGGGACCGAACTGGTCCAGAACGAGACCGAACCGGTCCAGAAGGAGACCGAACCGGTCCAGAAGGAGACTGCCTTGTCCAGAACGAGACCGCCATGGTCCAGAACGAGACCGCCGCGTCCAGAAGGAGACCGAACCGGTCAGAAGGAGACTGCCTTGTCCAGAACGAGACCGCCGCGGTCCAGAACGAGACCGCCGCGTCCAGAAGGAGACCGGACCGGTCCAGAACGAGACCGCCACGGTCCAGAACGAGACCGCCACGGTCCAGAAGGAGACCGCCGCGTCCAGAACGAGACTGCCACGGTCCAGAACGAGACCGCCGCGTCCAGAACGAGACCGAACCGGCCCAGAACGAGACCGGACCGGTCCAGAACGAGACCGCCACGGTCCAGAACGAGACCGCCACAGTCCAGAACGAGACCGCCACAGTCCAGAACGAGACCGCCTCGTCCAGAACGAGACCGCCGCGTCCAGAACGAGACCGCCACGGTCCAGAACGAGACCGCCACGGTCCAGAACGAGACCGCCGCGTCCAGAATGAGACCACCTTGTTCAGAATGAGACCGAACCGGTCCAGAAGGAGACCAGACCGGTCCAGAACGAGACCGCCACGGTCCAGAACGAGACCGCCACGGTCCAGAACGAGACCGCCACAGTCCAGAACGAGACCGCCACAGTCCAGAACGAGACCACCACGTCCACGAGGGCTGGAAGACAACCTGTCGCCATCCACCATAGCCCAGCACGATTCTGGAACACATGGACCCACGTCCAGAACCAGTCCAAAGTTGTTCACATCTGTCCCGAAATGAAAGGAAGAGCGTTCAGTCACATGACCATCTTTAGTGTTTGTTCAGTGGAGACGCAGTCAGAATAAACAGCGTTACAGCCTGTAGCTCCGCCCCCATGTTGCCATTGAGGCCTTATTATGGTCATGTGATGCAGACCTGGCAAATCAGGGAGCGATTTCAGTTTTTTAGGGTTTGATTCGCTGCAGTAGTGTGGATGGCGGGCGTAACCGTAGCAACAGTTTCAAAATAAAAGCGTGTATATGTGGACGTAGCCTGAATGATTGACGGTGTGACTGTGGTACCCTCCTGCCCCTCCCCCCTCACCCGTACAGTTCCCACCTTTAAATGTTTTAAATAGTGTGGACCTTCTGAACCAAACCAACTCTGGTCCTGCTACCAACATTTACCTTTTTTTGTCTTTTTTTTTTTTTTTTTTTTTTTTTTGACTGGCAGCTGAACTTGGCTCCAAAAAACAAAAAAAAAACACAGTTATTTTCAAAATTAAGATTTCCCACACTGGAAATCTGGCAACAAAAGAAACAACAGATGTGAAGAAGAGAACAGGTAAAAGGAAGGAGAGTAAAAACAAGTCACTCGTCATCTCACATTTCCACTAAATCAAGATCTAAAGCAGGGTTGAAGACAGGGGGAGGGGTGTGTTGTCATGACGACTTCTCTGGAGGTGGAGTGGGGTCATCATTGTTCTGAGCACGCTCAGATGCTGCTGATGCGACGTCAGTGGGTCTCTGCTCCGTCACCACGACGCCCCCCGCAGGCTCTACGTTTCTGTGGAAGACAACGAGATGTTCAGGTTCTGAAGCAAGACCTCCACCCTAGTCTGGACTGGTTCTGAAGCAAGACCTCCACCCTAGTCTGAACTGGTTCTGAAGCAAGACCTCCACCCTAATCTGAACTGGTTCTGAAAGAAGACCTCCAACCTAGTCTGAACTGGTTCTGAACCAAGACCTCCACCCGAGTCTGAACTGGTTCTGAAAGAAGACCTCCACCCTAGTCTGAACTGGTTCTGAACCAAGTCCTCCACTCTAGTCTGAACTGGTTCTGAACCAAGACCTCCACCCTAGTCTGAACTGGTTCTGAAGCAAGACCTCCACCCTAATCTGAACTGGTTCTGAAAGAAGACCTCCACCCTAGTCTGAACTGGTTCTGAAAGAAGACCTCCACCCTAGTCTGAACTGGTTCTGAAGCAAGACCTCCACCCTAATCTGAACTGGTTCTGAAAGAAGACCTCCACCCTAGTCTGAACTGGTTCTGAAAGAAGACCTCCACCCTAGTCTGAACTGGTTCTGAAAGAAGACCTCCACCCTAGTCTGAACTGGTTCTGAAGCAAGACCTCCACCCTAGTCTGAACTGGTTCTGAACAAGACCTCCACCCTAGTCTGAACTGGTTCTGAAGCAAGACCTCCACCCTAGTCTGAACTGGTTCTGAAGCAAGACCTCCACCCTAGTCTGAACTGGTTCTGAAGCAAGACCTCCACCTGAAACTGGTTCTGAAGCAAGAGTCTGAACTGGTTCTGAAGCAAGACCTCCACCCTAGTCTGAAACTGGTTCTGAAGCAAGACCTCCACCCTAGTCTGAACTGGGTTCTGAAGCAAGACCTCCACCCTAGTCTGAACTGGTTCTGAAGCAAGACCTCCACCCTAGTCTAACTGGTTCTGAAGCAAGACCTCCACCCTAGTCTGAACTGGTTCTGAAGCAAGACCTCCACCCTAGTCTGAACTGGTTCTGAAGTTCAAGACCCAAGCCTCCACCCTAGTCTGAACTGGTTCTGAAGCAAGACCTCCACCCTATCTGAACTTTCTGAACAAGACCTCCACCCCTTCTGAACTGGTTCTGAAGCAAGACCTCCACCCTAACCCTAGTCTGAACTGGTTCTGAAGCAAGACCTCCCCCTAGTCTGAACTGGTTCTAAGCAAGACCTCCACCCTAGTCTGAACTGTTTCTGAGCAAGACCCCTCCACCCTAGTCTGAACTGGTTCTGAAGCAAGACCTCCACCCTAGTCTGAACTGGTTCTGAAGCAAGACTCCACCCTAGTCTGAACTGGTTCTGAAGCAAGACCTCCACCCTAGTCTGACTGGTTCTGAAGCAAGACCTCCACCCTAGTCTGGAACTGGTTCTGAAAGAAGACCTCCACCCTAGTCTGAACTGGTTCTGAAGCAAGACCTCCACCCTAGTCTGGACTGGTTCTGAAAGCAAGACCTCCACCCTAGTCTGAACTGGTTCTAAGAGCTTCTGACTGGGACTCCACCTAGTCTGAACTGGTTCTGAAGCAAGACCTCCAACCTTATCCAGACCTCCCCCTAGTCTGAACTGGTTCTGAAGCAAGATCCTGAAGCAAGACCTCCACCCTAGTCTGAACTGGTTCTGAAGCAAGACCTCCACCTAGTCTAGTCTGAAGAACTGGTTCTGAAGCAAGACCTCCACCCTAGTCTGAACTGGTTCTGAAGCAAGACCTCCACCTATCTGAACTGGTTCTGAAGCAGACCCTCCACCCTAGTCTGAACTGGTTCTGAAGAAGACCTCCCCCCTATCTGAACTGGTTCTGAAGAAGACCTCCACCCTAGTCTGAACTGGTTCTGAAAAGACCTCCACCCTAGTCTGAACTGGTTCTGAAGCAAGACCTCCACCCTAGTCTGAACTGGTTCTGAAGCAAGACCTCCACCCTAGTCTGAACTGGTTCTCTGAACAAGACCTCCACCCTAGTCCTGACTGGTTCTGAAGCAAGACCTCCACCTGACCAAGTCTAGTCTGAACTGGTTCTGAAGCAAGACCTCCACCCTAGTCTGAACTGGTTCTGAAGCAAGACCTCCCCCTAGTCTGAACTGGTTCTGAAGCAAGACCTCCACCCTAGTCTGACTGGTTCTGAACCAAGAGACTCCACCCTAGTCTGAACTGGTTCTGAAGCAAGACCTCCACCCTAGTCTGAACTGGTTCTGAAGCAAGAACCTCCACCCTAGTCTGAACTGGTTCTGAAGCAAGACCTCCACCCTAGTCTGAACTGTTTCTGGACCTCCTAGTCTGAACTGGTTCTGAAGCAAGACCTCCCCCTAAGTCTGAACTGGTTCTCTGCCCCCAAGACAAGACCTCCACCCTAGTCTGAACTGGTTCTGAAGCAAGACCTCCACCCTAGTCTGAACTGGTTTCTGAAGCAAGACCTCCACCCTAGTCTGAACTGGTCTGAAGCCAAACCTCCACCCTAGTCTGAACTGGTTCTGAAGCAAGACCTCCACCCTAGTCTGGAACTGGTTTCTGCAAGCAAGACCTCCACCCTAGTCCTGAACTGGTTCTGAAGGCAAGACCTCCACCCTAGTCTAACTGGTTCTGAAGCAAGACCCTCCACCCTAGTCTGAACTGGTTCTTGAAGCAAGACCTCCACCCTAGTCTGAACTGGTTTTCTGAAGCAAGACCTCCACCCTAGTCTGAACTGGTTCTGAAGCAAGACCTCCACCCTAGTCTGACTGGTTCTGAAGAAAGACCTCCACCCTAGTCTGAACTGGTTCTGAAGACTAGACCTCCACCCTAGTCTGAACTGGTTCTGAAGCAAGACCTCCACCCTAGTCTGACTGGTTCTGAAGCAAGACCCCCCCTAGTCTGGACTGGTTCTGAAGCAAGACCTCCACCCTAGTCGGACCTGGTTCTGAGCAAGACCTAAGTCTCCCCTCCACCTAGTCTGAAGTCTGGAAGACTACTGGTTCTGAAGCAAGACCTCCACCTAGCAAGACTGGTTCTAAGCAAGTAGTCTGAAGCAAGACCTCCACCCTCCAGTCTGAACTGGTTCTTAAGCAAGACCTCCACCCTAGTCTGACTGGTTCTGAAGCAGACCTCCACCCCTGAACTGGTTCTGCAAGCCCTCCACCCTAGTCTGAACTGGTTCTGAAGCAAGACCTCCACCCTAGTCCCTGGACTGGTTCGAGCAGACCTCCCCCTAGTCTGAAGTTTGGTTCTGAGTTCAAGACCTCCACCCTAGTCTGGACTGGTTCTGAGCAAGACCTCCACCCTAGTCCTGGCCTGGTTCTGAAGCAAGACCTCCACCCTAGCTGAACTTCTGAAGCAAGACCTCCACCTAGTCTGAACTGGTTCTGAACAAGACCTCCACCCTAGTCTGAACTGGTTCTGAAGCAAGACCTCCACCCTAGTCTCTGGTTCTGAAGCAAGACCTCCACCCTAGTCTGAACTGGCTGAAGCAAGACCTCCACCCTAGTCTGAACTAAGCAAGACCTCCACCCTTGAATCTGAAGCAAGACCTCCACCCTATTCTGAACTGGTTCTGAAGCAAGACCTCCACCTCTGAACTGGTTGGTTCTGAAAGCAAGACCTCCACCCTAGTCTGAACTGTTTCTGAAGCAAACCTCCACCCTAGGAACTGGTTCTGAAGCAAGACCTCCACCCTAGTCTGGACTGGTTCTGAAGCAAGACCTCCAGTCCTGTCCTGAACTGTTCTGAAGCAAGACCTCCACCTCCCCTAGTCTGAACTGGTTCTGAAGCAAGAACCTCCACCCTAGTCTGAACTGGTTCTGAAGCAGACCTCCACCGAGTCTGAACTGGTTCTGAAGCAGACCTCCACCCTAGTCTGAACTGGTTCTGAAGCAAGACCTCCACCCCTGTTTCTGAAGAGTTCTGAAGCAAGCCTCCACCCTAGTCTGAACTGGTTCTGAAGCAAGACCTCCACCCTAGTCTGAGTCCAACTGGTTCTGAAGCAAGACCTCCACCATCTAGTCTGAACTGGTTTCTGAAGCAAGACCTCCCACCTAGTCTGAACTGGTTCTGAAGCAAGACCTCCACCCTAGTCTGAAACTTGGTTCCACCCTAAGGCAAGACCTCCACCCTAGTCTGAACAGTCTGAAGCAAGACCTCCACCCTAGTGGACTGGTTCTGAAGCAAGACCTCCACCCTAGTCTGAATTGGTTCTGAAGCAAGACCTCCACCCTAGTCTGAACTTATCTGACCCAAGTCCCCTAGTCTGAACTGGTTCTGAAGCAAGCCTCCACCCTAGTCTGGTCTGAAGCAACCCTCCACCCACTACTGGTTCTGAAGCAAGACCTCCACCCTAGTCTGAACTAGTCTGAACTGACCTCTAAGGCAAGACCTCCACCCTAGCTGAACTTTTCTGAAGCAAGACCTCCACCCTAGTCTGAACTGGTTCTGAAGCAAGACCTCCACCCTAGTCTGAACGGTACTGAAGCAAGACTCCTCACCCCTAGTCTGAACTGGTTCTGAAGCAAGACCTCCACCCTAGTCTGAACTGGTTCTGAAGCAAGACCTCCACCCTAGTCTGGACTGGTTCTGAAGCAAGACCTCCACCTGTCTGAACTGGTTCAGTCTGAATGGTTCGGCAAACCTCCACCCTAGTCTGAATGGTTCTGAGCAACCTCCACCCTAGTCTGAACTGGTTCTGAAGCAAGACCTCCACCCTAGTCTGAAGTTTCTGAAGGCAAGAACCCCTGGTTCTGAAGGTTCTGAAGCAAGACCTCCACCCTAGTTGAACTGGTTCTGAAGTTCAAGCAGACCTCCACCCTAGTCTGAACTGGTTCTGAAGCAAGACCTCCCCTAGTCTGAACTGGTTCTGAAGCAAGACCTCCACCCTGTCTAGACCTCTGAACTGGTTCTGAAGCAAGACCTCCACCCTAGTCTGAACTGGTTCTGAAGCAAGACCTCCACCCTAGTCTGAACTGGTTCTGAAGCAAGACCTCCACCCTAGTCTGAACTGGTTCTGAAGCAAGACCTCCCTAGTCTGAACTGGTTCTGAAGCTGAAGAGACCTCCACCCTAGTCTGAACTGGTTCTGAAGCAAGACCTCCACCCTAGTCTGAACTGGTTCTGAAGCAAGACCTCCACACTAGTCTGAAGACCTCCACTGGTTCTGAAGCAAGACCTCCACCCTAGTCTGAACTGGTTCTGGTTCTCAAGACCTCCACCCTAGTCCTCCTGGTTCTTGAAGCAAGACCTCCACCCTAGTTCTGAACTGGTTCTGAAGCAAGACCTCCACCCTAGTCTGAACTGGTTCTGAAGCAAGACCTCCACCCTAGTCTGAACTGGTTCTAGCAAGACCTCCACCCTAGTCTGAACTGGTTCTGAAGTTCAAGACCTCCACCCTAGTCTGGAACTGGTTCTGAAGCAAGACCTCCACCCTAGTCTGAACTGGTTCTGAAGCAAGACCTCCACCCTAGTCTGAACTGTTCTGAAGCAAGACCTCCACCTAGTCTGAACTGGTTCTGAAGCAAGACCTCCACCTCCCCTAGTCTGAACTGGTTCTGAAGCAAGACCCTCCACCCTAGTCTGAACTGGTTCTGAAGCAAGACCTCCCCCTAGTCTGAATTGGCTCTAAGCAGACCTCCACCCTATCTAGTCTGAACTGGTTCTGAAGCAGACCTCCACTGGTCTGAAGACTCCACCCTAGTCTGACTGGTTCTGAAGCAAGACCTCCACCCTAGTCTGAACTGGTTCTGAAGCAAGGTTCTGAAGCAAGACCTCCACCCTAGTCTGAACTGGTTCTGAAGCAAGACCTCCACCCTAGTCTGAACTGGTTCTGAAGCAAGACCTCCACCCTAGTCTGAACTGGTTCTGAAGCAAGACCTCCACCCTAGTCTGAACTGGTTCTGAAGCAAGTCCTCCACCCTAGTCTGAACAGGTCTGAAGCAAGACCTCCACCTAGTCTGACGGGTCTGAAGAACCTAAGTCTAACTGAAGAAGACCTCCACCCTAGTCTGAACTGGTTCTGAAGCAAGACCTCCACCCTAGTCCTGGTTCTGAAGCAAGACCTCCACCCTAGTCTGAACTGTTCTGAAGCAAGACCTCCACCCTAGTCTGAAGTCTGAAGCAAGACCTCCACCCTATCTGTACTGGTCTGAAGCAAGACCTCCACCCTAGTCTGAACTTATCTGAAGCAAGACCTCCACCCTAGTCTGAACTGGTTCTGAAGCAAGACCTCCACCCTAGTCTGGACTGGTTCTGAAGCAAGACCTCCACCCTAGTCTGAACTGGTTCTGAAGCAAGACCTCCACCCTAGTCTGAACTGGTTCTGAAGCAAGACCTCCACCCTAGTCTGAACTGGTTCTGAAGCAAGACCTCCACCCTAGTCTGAATTGGTTCTGAAGCAAGACCTCCACCCTAGTCTGAACTTATCTGACGCAAGACCTCCACCTAGTGAAGCAAGACCCTACTGGTTCTGAAAGGAAAGCCTCCACCCTAGTCTGAACTGGTTCTGAAGCAAGACCTCCACCCTAGTCTGAACTGGTTCTGAAGCAAGACCTCCACCCTAGTCTGTGACTGGTTCTGAAGCAAGACCTCCACCCTAGTCTGAAGAACCCTAGTCTGAATTGGTTCTGAAGCAAGACCTCCACCCTAGTCTGAACTGGTTCTGAAGCAAGACCTCCACCCTAGTCTGAACTGGTTCTGAAGCAAGACCTCCACCCTAGTCTGAACTGGTTCTGAAGCAAGACCTCCACCCTAGTCTGAACTGGTTCTGAAGCAAGACCTCCACCCTAGTCTGAACTGGTTCTGAAGCAAGACCTCCACCCTAGTCTGAACTGGTTTCTGAAGCAAGACCTCCACCCTAGTCTGAACTGGTTCTGAAGCAAGACCTCCACCCTAGTCTGAACTGGTTCTGAAGCAAGACCTCCACCCTAGTCTGAACAGGTTCTGAAGCAAGACCTCCATCCTAGTCTGAACTGGTTCTTAAGCAAGACCTCCACCCTAGTCTGAACTGGTTCTGAAGCAAGACCTCCACCCTAGTCTGAACTGGTTCTGAAGCAAGACCTCCACCCTAGTCTGACTCCACCCTAGTCTGGACTGATTCTGAAGCAAGACCTCCACCCTAGTCTGAACTGGTTCTGAAGCAAGACCTCCACCCTAGTCTGAACTGGTTCTGAAACAAGACCTCCACCCTAGTCTGGACTGGTTCTGAAGCAAGACATCCACCCTAGTCTGAACTGGTTCTGAAGCAAGACCTCCACCCTAGTCTGAACTGGTTCTGAAGCTAGACTTCCACCCTAGTCTGAATTGGTACTGAAGCAAGACCTCCACCCTAGTCTGAACTGGTTCTGAAGCAAGACCTCCACCCTAGTCTGGACTGGTTCTGAAGCAAGACCTCCACCCTAGTCTGAACTGGTTCTGAAGCAAGACCTCCACCCTAGTCTGAACTTATCTGACCCAAGACCTCTACCTAGTCTGAACTGGTTCTGAAGCAAGATCTCCACCCTAGTCTGGACTGGTTCTGAAGCAAGACCTCCACTCTAGTCTGAACTGGTTCTGAAGCAAGACCTCCACCCTAGTCTAAACTGGTTCTGAAGCAAGACCTGCACCCTAGTCTGAACTGGTTCTGAAGCAAGACCTCCACCCTAGTCTGAATTGGTACTGAAGCAAGAACTCCACCTTAGCCTGAACTGGTTCTTAAGGAAGACCTCCACCCTAGTCTGAACTGGTTCTGAAGCAAGACCTCCACCCTAGTCTGAACTGGTTCTGAAGCAAGACCTCCACCCTAGTCTGAACTGGTTCTGAAGCAAGACCTCCACCCTAGTCTGAACTGGTTCTGAAGCAAGACCTCCACCCTAGTCTGAACTGGTTCTGAAGCAAGACCTCCACCCTAGTCTGAACTTATCTGACGCAAGACCTCCACCCTAGTCTGGACTGGTTCTGAAGCAAGACCTCCACCCTAGTCTGAACTGGTTTTGAAGCAAGTCCTCCACCCTAGTCTGAACTGGTTCTGAAGCAAGACCTCCACCCTAGTCTGAACTGGTTCTGAAGCAAGACCTCCACCCTAGTCTGAACTGGTTCTGAAGCAAGACCTCCACCCTAGTCTGAACTGGTTCTGAAGCAAGACCCTCCACCCTAGTCTGAACTGGTTCTGAAGCAAGACCTCCACCCTAGTCTGAACTGGTTCTGAAGCAAGACCTCCACCCTAGTCTGAACTGGTTTCTGAAGCAAGACCTCCACCCTAGTCTGGACTGGTTCTGAAGCAAGACCTCCACCCTAGTCTGAACTGGTTCTGAAGCAAGACCTCCACCCTAGTCTGAACTGGTTCTGAAGCAAGACCTCCACCCTAGTCTGAACTGGTTCTGAAGCAAGACCTCCACCCTAGTCTGAACTGGTTCTGAAGCAAGACCTCCACCCTAGTCTGAACTGGTTCTGAAGCAAGACCTCCACCTAGTCTGAACTGGTTCTGAAGCAAGACCCTCCACCCTAGTCTGAACTGGTTCTGAAGCAAGACCTCCACCTAGTCTGAAACTGGTTCTGAAGCAAGACCTCCACCCTAGTCTGAACTGGTTCTGAAGCAAGACCTCCACCCTAGTCTGAACTGGTTCTGAAGCAAGACCTCCACCCTAGTCTGAACTGGTTCTGAAGCAAGACCTCACCCTAGTCTGAACTGGTTCTGAAGCAAGACCTCCACCTAGTCTGAACTGGTTCTGAAGCAAGACCTCCACCCTAGTCTGAACTGGTTCTGAAGCAAGACCTCCACCCTAGTCTGAACTGGTTCTGAAGCAAGACCTCCACCCTAGTCTGAACTGGTTCTGAAGCAAGACCTCCACCCTAGTCTGAACTGGTTCTGAAGCAAGACCTCCACCCTAGTCTGGACTGGTTCTGAAGCAAGACCTCCACCCTAGTCTGAACTGGTTCTGAAGCAAGACCTCCACCCTAGTCTGAACTGGTTCTGAAGCAAGACCTCCACCCTAGTCTGGACTGGTTCTGAAGCAAGACCTCCACCCTAGTCTGAACAGGTTCTGAAGCAAGACCTCCACCCTAGTCTGAACTGGTTCTGAAGCAAGACCTCCACCCTAGTCTGAACTGGTTCTGAAGCAAGACCTCCACCTAGTCTGAAACTGGTTCTGAAGCAAGACCCTCCACCCTAGTCTGGACTGGTTCTGAAGCAAGACCTCCACCCTAGTCTGAACAGGTTCTGAAGCAAGACCTCCACCCTAGTCTGAATTGGTTCTGAAGCAAGACCTCCACCCTAGTCTGAACTGGTTCTGAAGCAAGACCTCCACCCTAGTCTGAACTGGTTCTGAAGCAAGACCTCCACCCTAGTCTGAACTGGTTCTGAAGCAAGACCTCCACCCTAGTCTGAACTGGTTCTGAAGCAAGACCTCCACCCTAGTCTGAACTGGTTCTGAAGCAAGACCTCCACCCTAGTCTGAACTGGTTCTGAAGCAAGACCTCCACCCTAGTCTGAACTGGTTCTGAAGCAAGACCTCCACCCTAGTCTGGACTGGTTCTGAAGCAAGACCTCCACCCTAGTCTGAACTGGTTCTGAAGCAAGACCTCCACCCTAGTCTGAACTGGTTCTGAAGCAAGACCTCCACCCTAGTCTGAACTTGGTTCTGAAGCAAGACCTCCACCCTAGTCTGAACTGGTTCTGAAGCAAGACCTCCACCCTAGTCTGGACTGGTTCTGAAGCAAGACCTCCACCCTAGTCTGAACTGGTTCTGAAGCAAGACCTCCACCCTAGTCTGAACTGGTTCTTAAGCAAGACCTCCACCCTAGTCTGAACTGGTTCTGAAGCAAGACCTCCACCCTAGTCTGAACTGGTTCTGAAGCAAGACCTCCACCCTAGTCTGAACTGGTTCTGAAGCAAGACCTCCACCCTAGTCTGGTTCTGAAGCAAGACCTCCACCCTAGTCTGAACTGGTTCTGAAGCAAGACCTCCACCCTAGTCTGAACTGGTTCTGAAGCAAGACCTCCACCCTAGTCTGAACTGGTTCTGAAGCAAGACCTCCACCCTAGTCTGAACTGGTTCTGAAGCAAGACCTCCACCCTAGTCTGAACTGGTTCTGAAGCAAGACCTCCACCTAGTCTCTGCAACCCCCCTAGTCTGAACTGGTTCTGAAGCAAGACCTCCACCCTAGTCTGAACTGGTTCTGAAGCAAGACCTCCACCCTAGTCTGAACTGGTTCTGAAGCAAGACCTCCACCCTAGTCTGAACTGGTTCTGAAGCAAGACCTCCACCCTAGTCTGAACTGGTTCTGAAGCAAGACCTCCACCCTAGTCTGAACTGGTTCTGAAGCAAGACCTCCACCCTAGTCTGAACTGGTTCTGAAGCAAGACCTCCACCTAGTCTGAACTGGTTCTGAAGCAAGACCTCCACCCTAGTCTGAACTGGTTCTGAAGCAAGACCTCCACCCTAGTCTGAACTGGTTTGAAGCAAGACCTCCACCCTAGTCTGAACTGGTTCTGAAGCAAGACCTCCAACCCTAGGGTCCCTCCACCCTAGTCTGGAAACTGGTTCTGAAGCAAGACCCTAGTCTGAACTGGTTCTGAAGCAAGACCTCCACCCTAGTCTGAAACTGGTTCTGAAGCAAGACCTCCACCCTAGTCTGAACTGGTTCTGAAGCAAGACCTCCACCCTAGTCTGAACTGGTTCTGAAGCAAGACCTCCACCTAGTCTGAACTGGTTCTGAAGCCAGACCTCCACCCTAGTCTGGAACTGGTTCTGAAGCAAGACCTCCACCCTAGTCTGGAACTGGTTCTGAAGCAAGACCTCCACCCTAGTCTGAAACTGGTTCTGAAGCAAGACCTCCACCTAGTCTGAACTGGTTCTGAAGTCTGAGCTGGTTCTGAAGCAAGACCTCCACCCTAGTCTGAACTGGTTCTGAAGCAAGACCTCCATCTCCTCTAGTCTGAACTGGTTCTGAAGCAAGACCTCCAGTCCTAGTCTGGAGGTTCTGAAGCAAGACCTCCACCCTAGTCTGAACTGGTTCTGAAGCAAGACCTCCACCCTAGTCTGGACTGGTTCTGGAAGCAAGACAAGACTCCACCCTAGTCTGAACTGGTTCTGAAGCAAGACCTCCACCCTAGTCTGAACTGGTTCTGAAGCAAGACCTCCACCCTAGTCTGAACTGGTTCTGAAGCAAGACCTCCACCCTAGTCTGGTTCTGAAGCAAGACCTCCACCCTAGTCTGAACTGGTTCTGAAGCAAGACCTCCCCCTAGTCTGAACTTATCTGAAGCAAGACCTCCACCTAGTCTGAACTGGTTCTGAAGCAAGACCTCCACCCTAGTCTGAACTGGTTCTGAAGCAAGACCTCCACCCTAGTCTGAACTGGTTCTGAAGCAAGACCTCCACCCTAGTCTGGAACTGGTTCTGAAGCAAACTGAAGCAAGACCTCACCCTAGTCTGAACTGGTTCTGAAGCAAGACCTCCACCTAGTCTGAACTGGTTCTGAAGCAAGACCTCCACCCTAGTCTGAACTGGTTCTGAAGCAAGACCTCCACCCTAGTCTGAACTGGTTCTGAAGCAAGACCTCCACCCTAGTCTGGACTGGTTCTGAAGCAAGACCTCCACCCTAGTCTGAACTGGTTCTGAAGCAAGACCTCCACCCTAGTCTGAACTGGTTCTGAAGCAAGACCTCCACCCTAGTCTGAACTTATCTGACGCAAGACCTCCACCCTAGTCTGAACTGGTTCTGAAGCAAGACCTCCACCCTAGTCTGAACTGGTTCTGAAGCAAGACCTCCACCCTAGTCTGAACTGGTTCTGAAGCAAGACCTCCACCCTAGTCTGAACTGGTTCTGAAGCAAGACCTCCACCCTAGTCTGAACTGGTTCTGAAGCAAGACCTCCACCCTAGTCTGAACTGGTTCTGAAGCAAGTCCTCCACCCTAGTCTGAACTGGTTCTGAAGCAAGACCTCCACCCTAGTCTGGAACTGGTTCTGAAGGTTCTGAAGCAAGACCTCCACCCTAGTCTGGAACTGGTTTCTGAAGCAAGACCTCCACCCTAGTCTGACTGGTTCTGAAGCAAGACCTCCACCCTAGTCTGAAACTGGTTCTGAAGCAAGACCTCCACCCTATGGTTCTCAAGAACTGGTTCTGAAGCAAGACCTCCACCCTAGTCTGAACTGGTTCTGAAGCAAGACCTCCACCCTAGTCTGAACTGGTTCTGAAGCAAGACCTCCACCCTAGTCTGAACTGGTTCTGAAGCAAGACTCCCCACTAGTCTGAACTGGTCTGAAGCAAGACCTCCACCTAGTCTGACTGGTTCTGAAGCAAGACCTCCACCCTAGTCTGAAGAAGACCTCCACCCTAGTCTGAACTGGTTCTGAAAGCAAGACCTCCACCCTAGTCTGAACTGGTTCTGAAGCAAGGACCTCCACCCTAGTCTGAACTGGTTCTGAAGCAAGACCTCCACCCTAGTCTGACTGGTTCTGAAGCAAGACAGACTCCACCCTAGTCTGAACTGGTTCTGAAGCAAGACCTCCACCCTAGTCTGAACTGGTTCTGAAGCAAGACCTCCACCCTAGTCTGAACTGGTTCTGAAGCAAGACCTCCACCCTAGTCTGAACTGGTTCTGAAGCAAGACCTCCACTATGGAAGCAAGACCTCCACCCTAGTCTGGAACTGGTTCTGAAGCAAGACCTCCACCTAGTTCTGAAGCAAGACCTCCACCCTAGTCTGGTTCTGAAGCAAGACCACCCTAGTCTGAACTGGTTCTGAAGCAAGAACCTCCACCCTAGTCTGAACTGGTTCTGTCTGAAGCAAAGACCTCCACCCTAGTACTGGGTTCTGA
This sequence comes from Hirundichthys speculiger, assembly GCA_018398805.1. Classification (NCBI taxonomy): domain Eukaryota; kingdom Metazoa; phylum Chordata; class Actinopteri; order Beloniformes; family Exocoetidae; genus Hirundichthys; species Hirundichthys speculiger. The sequence continues at coordinate 44,816 of JAGFBZ010000125.1, forward strand.
AGCAAGACCTCCATAGTCTGAAGTTGAAAAGCAAGACTCCACCCTAGTCTGAACTGGTTCTGAAGCAAGACCTCCACCATAGTCTGGATGGTTCTGAAGCAAGACCTCCACCCTAGTCTGAACAGGTTCTGAAGCAAGACCTCCTAGTCTGGACTGGTTCTGAAGCAAGACCTCCACCCTAGTCTGAAGGTTCTGAAGCAAGACCTCCATCCTAGTCTGAACTGGTTCTGAAGCAAGACCTCCACCCTAGTCTGGACTGGTTCTGAAGCAAGACCCTAGTCTGAACTGGTTCTGAAGCAAGACCTCCATCCCTAGTCTGAACTGGTTCTAGCAAGACTCCCCTAGTCTGAATGGTTCTTAAGCAAGACCTCCACCCTAGTCTGAACTGGTTTGGTAGTCTGACTGGTTCTGAAGCAAGACCTCCACCCTAGTCTGAATGGTTCTGAAGCAAGACCTCCACCTGTCCTGGTTCTGAAGAAGACCTAGTCTGAACTGGTTCTGAAGCACTCCACCCTAGTCTGAAGTTCTGACTCCACCCTAGTTCTGGTTCTGAAGCAAGACCTCCACCCTAGTCTGACTGGTTCTGAAACAAGACCTCCACCCTAGTCTGAACTGGTT
>JAGFBZ010000125.1:45720-91279 GCA_018398805.1 Hirundichthys speculiger
AACCTCTTGGACGTGGACCAACCTCATGGACGTGGACCAACCTCTTGGACGTGGACCAACCTCTTGCTCTTGCATTTTACAGGAACTGAATGGTCCATAGTTTATCACAAACCCCTCTGAATTGTGATTCCTCTGCACCTGGAGCTGGTGAGGGAACCACCACCCCAGTCTGCTGGTCCAGAACTGCAGACCCTACATCCATGTGATGTTGGTTCTGAAGCAAGACCTGGGATGCTCCTGGGATCCTTTGGTCATGTAAACTCCACCAGTGAAGATGTTGGAGATTCAACATCAACCAACCAACAAAGACAACCGTCCATCTCATCCTTTGACTCACCTGCTCCCGTTTGATCCTCTACTTCTTCTGGAATTTCTTCTGTCTCTCCTGGACTTCCAGCTGCTTGCACCTCCTCTTCATATGTAGTTTGCTCCTCTTCTTCTGCAAGTTCATCCGAGGGTGCTTCCTCTTCAACAGTGTCTCCTGGAGGTGCTGCCTCTTCCTCGGCTGCATCCTCCACAACCTCTTCTGGAGCTGCCTCCTCTTCTGAAGGAGCTGCGTCCTCCTCCTCATCCTCCAGAGCTTCCTTTGTAGGTGCTTCTTCTTCAGCTGGTTCCTCCTCTGGTGCGTTATCCTCCTCAAAAGCTTCTTCTAAAGGTGCTGCGTCCTCTTCAGGTTCTTCTGTAAATACTTCCTCTTCAGCAGTATCTCCTGAAGATGTGGCTGCTAGAACCTCAGGAACTTCCTCTGCAAGTGGTTCCTCCTCAGCCGGCTCCTCAACTGCTTCATCCTCCTCAACGGCCTCTTCAAAAGTCGCTGCCTCTTCTTCAGTGGGTTCTTCTGAAGGTGCTGCCTCCTCTTCAACAGGTTCTTCTGAAGGTGCTGCCTCCTCTTCAACATGATCTTCAACAAGTTCTTCTGAAGGTGCTGCCTCCTCTTCAACATGATCTTCAACAAGTTCTTCTAAAGGTGCTGCCTCCTCTTCAACAGGTTCTTCTGAAGGTGCTGCCTCCTCTTCAACAGGTTCTTCTGAAGGTGCTGCCTCCTCTTCAACAGGTTCTTCTGAAGGTGCTGCCTCCTCTTCAACAGGTTCTTCTGAAGGTGCTGCCTCTGCAGGAGCGACCTCCTCTGGTTGAGCTGGTTCTTCAGCAGTATCTTCTAAAGGAGCGCTCAGCTCCTCTACAGCCTCAAGAACCTCTTCAGCAGTTCCATCCTCCTCATCAGCCTCCATCTCCACCTCCTCCGCTGGCTCATCTGCCATCATTTCTTCAGCAGCCTCCTCGTCCTCCGTTACTGGGGCAGCCTGATTTAAAAGTAAATGGCAATTAGCACAAAGATAACTTCAGTTTAGTCACGGAGCAACATCAGGAGAGCTTCTCTGAATTCAGAAACGGAAGTACAGTGCAGTTCCTCTACCGACCACTAGAGGCTGCGGTTCCTCCACCGACCACTAGAGGCTGCGGTTCCTCCACCGACCACTAGAGGCTGCAGTTCCTCTACCGACCGCTAGAGGCTGCGGTTCCTCCACCGACCACTAGAGGCTGCAGTTCCTCCACCGACCACTAGAGGCTGCGGTTCCTCCACCGACCGCTAGAGGCTGCAGTTCCTCTACCGACCGCTAGAGGCTGCAGTTCCTCTACTGACCACTAGAGGCTGCAGTTCCTCTATTGACCACTAGAGGCTGCGGTTCCTCCACCGACCACTAGAGGCTGCGGTTCCTCCACCGACCACTAGAGGCTGCGGTTCCTCCACCGACCGCTAGAGGCTGCAGTTCCTCTACCGACCGCTAGAGGCTGCAGTTCCTCTACTGACCGCTAGAGGCTGCAGTTCCTCTATTGACCACTAGAGGCTGCGGTTCCTCCACCGACCACTAGAGGCTGCAGTTCCTCCACCGACCACTAGAGGCTGCAGTTCCTCCACCGACCGCTAGAGGCTGCAGTTCCTCCACCGACCGCTAGAGGCTGCAGTTCCTCCACCGACCGCTAGAGGCTGCAGTTCCTCCACCGACCACTAGAGGCTGCAGTTCCTCTACCGACCACTAGAGGCTGCGGTTCCTCCACCGACCACTAGAGGCTGCGGTTCCTCTACTGACCACTAGAGGCTGCGGTTCCTCTACCGACCACTAGAGGCTCAACACATCAAATACCGTCTATTTTAGTGAGTTGGCACTGATAAATGTTGAGCATCAGTCATCTTTCCAGACATTACAGCAAACTATTGTTCTAGCTAATGTAAATGACAATGAGCAAAGGAGCAGTGGGAAATACGAAGACAAAGAACAAATCCACCAAGTGGACCAATCACATTCAATGATGTCTGGATCAAGGTGATGAAAAAATTTTCTTTTCAAACTTTTGTCTGTTCCACCACACTCAGACCTGTTCATGTAATGGGTTTAAAGCCACTGCAGCATGATGACTCCACGTACCTCCTCCTCCACAGGATGAAGCTCCTCCTCCACAACAGGAGGCTCCTCCTCCAGCACCTCTGGATCCTCCTCCAGCACCTAGAAGGGTGAGCACCACCCACCGGTCATCAACAGGTTAATAGCAGAGCTCAGGAGGTTCCAAAAACAACTTCTAAACTTCTTTTTGAGCAAATGTGTCAAACTGGAGGCCTGCAGACCAAATCGAAATCACCACATCACGTTATCTGACCCAGAGAACATGGAAAGACAACTATATGTCCCACAATCCATCTTGATGTCTATACCGGTGCCATGATGGTATCTACCCAGTAGATGGCAGTATCAGTATTAATAATATTATCATCTTGAAATACTTCAATACGTCAATGGCAGTGAATGAGTTAACTTTAGGACGGAACTAAATCACTGAAGTAAGAAAGTGATATTCAGAACTGATGAATGAATGAAACACCAAGTGTATCAGCGTTAAACTCGGCTTTGTCTCACGAGAGCAAGAGATGGAGATGAGGGGACACGTCTCAGCCAATCAGCTACAGACCACCGACGCCACAGTGATGCCCATCATAGCAGCCAATCACAGGCCTCGACTGTAGCAGCCCATCACAGGCCTCGACTGAGCAGCCAATCACAGGCTTCGACTGTAGCAGCCAATCACAGGCCTCGACTGAGCAGCCAATCACAGGCCTCGACTGTAGCAGCCAATCACAGGCCTCGACTGAGCAGCCAATCACAGGCCTCGACTGTAGCAGCCAATCACAGGACCGACTGTAGCAGCCAATCACAGGCCTCCATGTTCCTTCATGGTCCTCCCTGTTGGCTCTAGTTGCTTCCTGAGACTCGTTCTTGATGTGATATGTTTCGCTTCAACCTGACGCGCTTCCTTTGAAATTTGTTCCATTTTTTAAAATATTGTTTAGAATATTTTTTTTCTATGAATATTTTTGAAACCTCCTCTGGATTAGTCGCTGCTCTGGATTAGTCGCTGCTCTGGGTTAGAAACTGCTCCGGATTAGTCGCTGCTCTGGATTAGTCGTTGCTCTAGGTTAGAAACTGCTCTGGATTAGTCGCTGCTCTGGATTAAACACTGCTCTGGGTTAGAAGCTGCTCTGGATTAGTCGCTGCTATAGATTAGTCGCTGCTCTGGATTAAACACTGCTCTGGGTTAGAAACTGCTCTGGATTAGTCACTGCTCTGGATTAGTCGCTGCTCTGGGTTAGAAGCTGCTCTGGGTAAGACGCTGCTCTGGGTTAGATGCTGCTCTGGATTAGACGCTGCTCTGGATTAGACACTGCTCTAATGTACGATCCAGTCGCTGCTCTGGATTAGTCGTTGCTCTGGGTTAGAAACTGCTCTGGATTAGTAGCTGCTCTGGGTTCAAAGCTGCTCTGGATTAGTCGCTGCTATAGATTAGTTGCTGCTCTGGATTAGTCACTGCTCTGGATTGGTCGCTGCTCTGGGTTAAACACTGCTCTGTGTTAGAAGCTGCTCTGGATTAGTCACTGCTCTGGATTAGTCGCTGCTCTGGGTTAAACACTGCTCTGGGTTAGAAGCTGCTCTGGATTAGTCGCTGCCTTGGGTTAGACGCTGCTCTGAGTTAGATACTGCTCTGGATCAGACGCTGCTCTGGGTTAGACGCTGCTCTTGGTTAGATGCTGCTCTGGGTTAGACGCTGCTCTCGGTTAGACGCTGCTCTAGATTAGTCGCTGCTCTGGATTAGACACTGCTCTGGGTTAGACGCTGCTCTGGGTTAGAAGCTGCTCTGGGTTAGACGATGCTCTGGATTAGACGCTGCTCGGGATTAGACGCTGCTCGGGATTAGTCGCTGCTCTGGATTAGACACTGCTCTGGATTAGGAGCTGCTCTGGATTAGACGCTGCTCTGGATACAGCAATGCTCCTATTAGTACGCTCTCTGTTTTAGAGTGAGATGCTGCTTTGCACCAACCTCAGGAATGTGCTCTGGTTCAGGTTCTGGTTCTGGTTCAGATGTGACCACCTCAGGCTCAGCAGCTACCTCAGGTTCAGGTTCTAGAAGGAGAAGAAGAATTCAACAGGACGGGTCCATGTTGGAGGTTCCTGCTCTGAGTTTATCTCAGTAACCACCAGGAGTGTCTGGTCTCTAAATAAAGATGTCAGACTACTACAGAACTATTAAATTAAGTTAGCATATAAACACACCAGATGAAAGAGTTACTGCTGTGAGAAAGTATTTTTCTTGTTTGTCACTTATCATCCTGGTCCAACATCTGCAGGACTTCTGAAACCTCTAAATGTACCATTTCTCCTTGGTTTTATCAGTCTTACTGGTTTTTAGTAGTTCTCTTCTGTAAACTATTCAATTTAAGGGTGTTGTTGTAATAAAATGTGCTTTAACACTTTTCTGTTATGTATAATGTGCTGTGATTTATCTTTGTTTAGTAAAACACTTTGGTGTTAAATGTGCTGCATAAAATAAAGTTGACTTGACTTTTCTTTACAAACATCTGGAGCTAACCCACCTGGTGGCGGGGCGGCGGCCTCCTCTACCACAGTGGCTTCAATCACGTCCTCCACCAGGTCGTCCACCAGGTCCTCCACCGGTTCAGGGTCAGGCTCCTCAACAGCTGAGGACACAAGCTCAGGTCAAAGACAGGAAGTGACTGTGGAGATGAACAGCCAATGACACACTGTAGCAGTACAACGTTGATGTAGAAGCTCGTTACTCTGACGAGTCTGAACTAAAACGCCACTCTGAGGACACCAGAAAAGCAGTTTGCTGCTTCAGCTCTGGTCGTAGTTCATCTGCAGGTTTCTGGAGAACAAGCGTGTCCACGTAAGGATGTGCGTTACCTTCTGGTTCTGGTTCTGAGGTCTCTGGAGCAGCAGCCTCTTCACTACGGGAGGTGATGACAGCATCCTTCTCCTTCAGCCCTGCGTCAGATCGTGGAGACGTTGGCGTACAGCACACAGACAGGAAGTAGGTTTGGGTTTCCTTTGGTGACTCGCATTGCAACAACGTAACTGACGTATCTGGAGCTCTGAGGCTCCTCAGAAGATCAGTCCTTTAATAAAGCCATTTTAGCTCTGTCCGGCTAAACCTTCCTCCGTCAAGGCTAACATGTGTTTGTATTCACGTCAGGAAAACCTGAACGGATGTGGAGCGCTATCTGGATAGCTTAAGAGGGTACCCAACAAGCTGAGACTAAGATGGTAGCTGGCTATCTTAAGATGGTCGCCAACTCGCTGAAGCTAAGGTGGTAGCTGGCTAGCTTAAGATGTGGACAACCAGCTGAAATTAAGACAATAGCTGGTTATCTTAAGATGGTGGCCAACCAGCTGAAATTAAGAAGGTAGATGGCTAGCTTAAAATGGTAGCCAACCAGCTGAAGCTCAGATGGTACCTGGCTAGCTTAAGATGGCAGCCAACCTGCTGAAATTAAGACAGTAGCTGGCTAGCTTAAGATGGTAGCCAACCAGCTGAAATTAAGACGGTAGCTGGCTAGCTTATGATGGCAGCCAACAAGCTGAAGCTCAGATAGTAGTTGACTATCTTAAAATGGTAGCCAACCAGCTGAAGCTAAGATGGTAGCTGGCTAGCTTAAAATGGTAGCCAAGTAGCTGAAGCTAAAATGTAGCTGGCTAGTTTAAGATAGTAGCCAACCAGCTGAAGCTCAGACGGTAGCTGGCTAGCTTAAAATGGTAGCCAACCAGCTGAAGCTAAGATGGTAGCTGGCTAGCTTAAGATGGTAGCCAACCAGCTGAAGCTAAAATGGTAGCTGGCTATCTTAAAATGGTAGCCAACCAGCTGAAGCTAAGATGGTAACTGGCTAGCTTAAAATGGTAGCCAACTAGCTGAAGCTAAGATGTAGCTGGCTAGCTTAAGATAGTAGCCAACCAGCTGAAGCTCAGACGGTAGCTGGCTAGCTTAAGATGGTAGTTTACCAGCTGAACCTAAGATAGTAGCTCAGTAGCTTAAGAGGGTAGACAACCAGCTGAAGCTAAGATGGCAATTGGCTAGCTTAAGATGGTAGCCAACCAGCTGAAGCCAAGATAGTAGCTGGCTAGCTTAAGATGGTCGCCAACCAGCTGAAATTAAGATGTAGCTGGTTATCTTAAGATGGGTGCCAACTAGCTGAAGCTAAGATGCTATCTGGCTAGCTTAAGCTAGTTGACTTCCATCTTAAGATAGCATCATACTTTAAGCTAGCAGGGTAGCTTAGGCTACAAACCAACCATCTTAAGCCATGATGCTTTTTAGTGAGTTAAAGTTAAGCTGCTAACCAGCACTTCCATGTAGTGAAAACTGTCTAGAACATCTCTAGGACCAAGTTCCTGGTTCCTGTTCTGGAACAGAGTTTATAGAAGTATCCAAGTGTTGGGAGGGATTTTCTCAACCATCCAATCAGACTGAAGCAAAGACTGAGTTCAAGTTCATCTCAGCAGCCAATCACATCAGGTTTTACAGAAACAGCTCCTACAAGGATCAGAGACGTCTTTGTCAAGAGAAAGTAGTTTATTCATCAAATGCAAACACAAACCTGACTCGTGTTCACGCCATGTTTCTGTTGAACACATTCAGGCACAAACGTCTGTAAACGGACCCTTTAAAGTCTGAAAGACGCCAAGACAAAAACAACAGTTGACAACAAGAAAACGAAGGTTCGTAGAAGCAAACTGCTGCCGTGTTCATCGTCCACCAGACCAGAGTTAGGGTTGGATGACCGTCAGGACGTCCGAGACCGCGGTGGTTCCTGCTTTCAGGCAGAAACGCCTCAACCACTGTCAAGCACGGTGGTGGAGGGGTGATGCTTTGGGGTCGTTTTACAGCCACAGAGAAGAAATGATTAAATAGAAAACAGCCTTCATCTGCTGATGGACTAACCCTAACCATAACAGGTTGAAAAAGAAGCAAAGCTCTAACTTCAGGGATTTAATCTGATCCCAGAAGGTCAACTGAACCTTCAGAATCTGGTAAACGCCAAACTGAAGTATCAAACACATATGGGATCAATACATTCCTGCCTAAAATAACTGCTGGATCTTACGGTTCAATGGGATCCCAGATTAGGATGGAGGGGGCTTTCAGCCCTGCTGGATCCCATTAGGATCCCAGTGAAGCTTCCACTGAAACTCACATGTTGCATGAAACAGTGATTGGTCCTCTGAGATCCCAGGGGATCATGGGGTACAACTGAAATTTATGGGATCCACTGGAAGCAAACTTTCAACAGGAGCCAATGGGATCCAATCAGAAGCTTGGAACAGAGTAGGATTCTGGTCCTGGGTCCCATGGTGTCTGATTGGACCTTAGGGATTCCATTAAATTCCATTTGAAGCAAACTTACTTGTGGGATGGATATGGGATTTAAGTGATCCCTTCTTCTCAGCTGGATCCCAGCAGAGCTTTACTGGGTCCCATCAAATCCCTTTTGAAGTAAACCTACAGTCCAGTATCCATCATACAAGGAAGTTCAATTCCAGTGGGATTCGTTAAGATCCCATCAGAGATAAGATTCCACTGGCATCCCAATGGATCCCACTGGAAGTGGCTTTCAATGGGATCCCACCAGAAGCTTGGGATCCAGGAGGATTCTGGTCCTACTGGGTTCCTGTGGTTCCTCAAAGGACCGTTCATTAGGATCCTGTAGGATTCCAGTGGAAGTAAGATGGAGATCCCAGTAGATCTGGGGGCCCAGTAGAGCCTTACGGACCCCACAAGAACTAAAATGACCAGTAGGATCAGAAGCTATGGGTTGAGGAGGATTCCAGTTGAATCTGGTTGGAGCTTCTACTGGGATCCAATAAAATCCCATCAGAAGTAAATCCACCCCACAGGCAAGTTTAATTTGAATGGGATTCTCCAAGATCCGGTTGGGAGCAGGTTTACCAACAGGACTGGATCAGGAGCTTGGGCTGAAGTCAACCGGACCTCCTGGACTCCAGTGGGATCTTGGAGCTTCCTTCGGGATCCAGTTAAATCTCATTTGAAGTAAACGTACTAGTGGGATGATGCAGTCACTTTCACTGGGATCCTGGTGGATCTTTGGGATCCCACTGAAGCCCATCAGAATCTGGATCAGGATTCCAGACCTACTGGATTCCAGTGGAGCTTCTACTCAGTAATGGTTCCTGGATCAGTTTACATCCTCCAGGATGTCTTGAGGTCCTGGAGGACGTAAGGCTCCACTGGGACAATGAGGTCCGTCCTCATTTCTTTCCTCTGTCAGATTTATCAGCTTTGCTTTTCTTTTTCTTTTCTTTTCCAGACTCTTTACCTCCCTCCTTTTCTTCATTCTTAGCTTCTTTTCCTTTCCCCTCCATCTTCTCCTTCTTCTCCCCTCCACCATCTTCCTTCCTCTCTTCTTTTCTTTTCTCATCCTCGACTCGTTTGTCCTTTTCCTTCCTCAGTCTATCCATCTCTTCCTTCTCCATCTTGTCCTCCTCTTCCTTCAGTCTGACGGCCACCCTCTGCTTCACCCTGGCCGTGATCTCCTTCCTCCCCAGCTCCAGCTCCTTCTCCTCCTCCTCTTTCGCCAGGAGCTGTCGTACTTCGGCCAGCGCCATCTTGGCGAGCTTCTTGGCCTCCACGCGCTCATGGATGACGGTCAGCTGCTGCTTCAGAGCTTCTCGGAGCTTCGAGCCCACGTCTTTGGTTCTAGGAGGTTCTGGGGTGGAATGAGCGACAACCATTCATCTGTCAGAAACCGTCGGGTGAAGGACCACGCTCAGAACCAGGCACATGCACAGGTGGTGCTCAAGCTCCGCCCCCTCTGACCTCTGAGCGGACAGGTGTTCTGACCGCTGAACAGCAGCAGTCTGACGACAAAGTTGTGGTTTTACAGCACAAACCAATGCAAAAGTTGCAGTTTTCACAACAAAAGCCGTTTTTCTTTATTAAAAAGTCACCACTTTATGAAAAAAATTGTGATTCATTATTTTGTAACATTTGTAATTTTACAACAAAAAAGTTTGATTTTAGGACATCAAGTTTAATTTGTTTAGAATTTATGTCAAAGGTTCATTTTAACGAGAAAAAGCTGTCATATTCAAAAACCAGTGATTTTACATTAAAAACCAGTGATTTTATGATAAAAACCAGTGAATTTATGACAAAAAAACAGTCATTTTATGATTAAAAATCTGTGATTTTACGATAAACAGTGATTTCATGATAAAAATCTGCGATTTTACGATATAAATCAGTGATTTTATGATTAAAACCTAGTGATTTTATGACAAAAATCTGTGATTTTACAATAAAACCAGTGATTATATAATAAAAACCAGTGATTTTACAATAAACAATGATTTCATGATAAAAATCTGCGATTTTATGATATAAATCAGTGATTTTATGATTAAAACCTAGTGATTTTATGACAAAAACCTGTGATTTTACAATAAAACCAGTGATTATATAATAAAAACCAGTGATTTTACAATAAACAATGATTTCATGATAAAAATCTGCGATTTTATGATATAAATCAGTGATTTTATGATTAAAACCTAGTGATTTTATGACAAAAATCTGTGATTTTACAATATAAATCAGTGATTTTATAATTAAAACCTAGTGATTTTACGAAAAAATCTGTGATTTTATGACAAAAAAAATTATTTTAGAACAAAGTAGTAATTTTATGTCAGTTCTAATTGTGAAAAAAGTGGACATTTTACTATAAAAGTTATTGGGTCGTGATTTTGTTGAAGTGGTGATTTTACATCAAACTGTCAATTGTACGACAATAGAATCGGTTTTACAACAAAAAAAATCGAGTAAAATTTGAAATGTCACAAAAAATGTAGCTAGTTTTTCATAAAGAGCATCTGTGATCATAGAAAATAACGTCCTAAACATCTACTGGATGAATGTGATGTAACTGGGCGTTCCCTCTCTTGAGCACCGCCCCCAGACACACCCATGCACGAATCTGACCACACCCACTCGGTTATTGAGCAACACACGGCAGGCTCAAACTACAACATTTATCTGCAAGTCATGGGATGAGAGGTTTTAGAGGTTTTTAATAAATTAAATGCACACCTGTAAGTGGGTGAAAGTCATCCACATGCATGATACCTGTCTTAGCTCCTCCCCTGACCGCGTCTCCGGGTTTCTCATCTGATGTCAAATAAAGACAAAGAGTTAAAACTGGACCCTTGATGGAACATCTGAGTCATGCAGAGAGACTCCGCCCAATATTAACAGTACTACATATCCTCCCTTTAACCGTTCACCTGCCGACTGCTACATATCCTCCCTTTAACCGTTCACCTGCCACCTGCTACATATCCTCCCTCCACTGCTACATATCCACCTGCCACTTACATATCCTCCCTTTAACCGTTCACCTGCCACCTGCTACATATCCTCCCTTTAACCGTTCACCTGCCGACTGCTACATATCCTCCCTTTAACTGTTCACCTGCCACCTGCTACATATCCTCCCTTTAACTGTTCACCTGCCACCTGCTACATATCCTCCCTTTAACTGTTCACCTGCCACCTGCTACATATCCTCCCTTTAACTGTTCACCTGCCAACTGTACATATCCTCCCTTTAACCGTTCACCTGCCGACTGCTACATATCCTCCCTTTAACCGTTCACCTGCCGACTGCTACATATCCTCCCTTTAACCGTTCACCTGCCGACTGCTACATATCCTCCCTTTAACTGTTCACCTGCCACCTGCTACATATCCTCCCTTTAACTGTTCACCTGCCACCTGCTACATATCCTCCCTTTAACTGTTCACCTGCCACCTGCTACATATCCTCCCTTTAACTGTTCACCTGCCACCTGCTACATATCCTCCCTTTAACTGTTCACCTGCCAACTGTACATATCCTCCCTTTAACTGTTCACCTGCCGACTGCTACATATCCTCCCTTTAACTGTTCACCTGCCAACTGTACATATCCTCCCTTTAACTGTTCACCTGTCACCTGCTACATATCCTCCCTTTAACTGTTCACCTGTCCACCTGCTACATATCCTCCCTTTAACTGTTCACCTGCCAACTGTACATATCCTCCCTTTAACTGTTCACCTGCCGACTGCTACATATCCTCCCTTTAACTGTTCACCTGCCACTGTACATATCCTCCCTTTAACTGTTCACCTGTCACCTGCTACATATCCTCCCTTTAACTGTTCACCTGCCGACTGCTACATATCCTCCCTTTAACTGTTCACCTGCCACCTGCTACATATCCTCCCTTTAACTGTTCACCTGCCACCTGCTACATATCCTCCCTTTAACCGTTCACCTGCCGACTGCTACATATCCTCCCTTTAACCGTTCACCTGCCGACTGCTACATATCCTCCCTTTAACTGTTCACCTGCCAACTGTACATATCCTCCCTTTAACTGTTCACCTGCCAACTGTACATATCCTCCCTTTAACTGTTCACCTGCCAACTGTACATATCCTCCCTTTAACTGTTCACCTGCCAACTGTACATATCCTCCCTTTAACTGTTCACCTGCCACCTGTACATATCCTCCCTTTAACTGTTCACCTGCCACCTGCTACATATCCTCCCTTTAACTGTTCACCTGCCAACTGTACATATCCTCCCTTTAACTGTTCACCTGCCACCTGCTACATATCCTCCCTTTAACTGTTCACCTGCCAACTGTACATATCCTCCCTTTAACTGTTCACCTGCCACCTGCTACATATCCTCCCTTTAACTGTTCACCTGCCAACTGTACATATCCTCCCTTTAACTGTTCACCTGCCACCTGCTACATATCCTCCCTTTAACTGTTCACCTGCCACCTGCTACATATCCTCCCTTTAACTGTTCACCTGCCAACTGTACATATCCTCCCTTTAACTGTTCACCTGCCACCTGCTACATGCAGGAGGAACAAAGGTGTGCAGACCTGGGAGGGCGTGTTCAAACAGCTCTGCTGTTGTCTGGTTTGTTCTCGATTAAAGTTCAACCCTGGATGAGTTTCAGTTCAACAACCCTCCAAGCAGCCAAACAGGTTTACGAGTTAAAGCTCATCGAGTCATCGGGAAGAACAAACCGCTGCAGTCACTCCTGATCCCTGATTTAACAGCTTCTTCTTCTCTGTCTGCAACATCTGTCCAGCAGCTGCTTCTTCTTCAGGTGTTTCCTCGAAGTTTTATGCAGCTCAGAGACTGAACTTCCTCTTAAAATCTGGACTTTTTTAAATAAACTACAAATTAAACAAAACAAACCAAAACTCACGACTTTTTTCCTTCTAAGAAACAAAACGTATTTTTGTAAAATCTCAGCTTTTTCTTGAACTTCACAACTTAGACAAACTCAAAATCCGGATTTATTTCCTGGTGGGAATCAAACTTGTGACTTTCGTCTCAGAATCAGGACGTTTTTGTTTTTAGTGAAAACTGCAACTTTAACCACAAAACTGAACTTCTGCGTCTGAAAATCATTTATTCATTTTTAAATCTCTCATATTGCCACAATCTTCATCATGAAAGCTGAAACTTCTTTATGTTAAGTTCTAACACTTTTCTTAAAAAAAAACTATTTTCTTGTAAATCTGACACTTTAAAACCTTTTTTACGAAAAACAATTTGTTTGTGAAACTAAAGGCTTCTTTCCATAAACGGAAACTTTTTCATGAGAAATAAAGTTCTCGTCTCGTCAGGATTTATTTCCCTTAAACAGAAAATGTCAACGTTGTGCTCCGAGTCAACAGAAGACGTCCGTCCAGCACTGATGACAGCATCACAGCAGGTAGAAAACAGAGCAGGTGACGTCAGCAGCAGGACACGAACAAGAGGTTGTGCAGAAAAACTGTTCATCAGTTCTTAAAGAGTCTGAACAGAAAACTTAGAAAAAGGTTCCTGAGGATCATCTCCACATCCAGGCAGAGGAGCTGACATCATAGAAAAGACTGGGATCAAACCCAGGGTCAAAACTGGGATTAAACCCGGGATTAAATCAGGATCAAACCTATGATCAAACCCGGGGTCAAAACTGGGATTAAACCAGGATCAAACCCAGGATTAAAACTGTGATAAAACCCAGGATCAAACCCGGGGTCAAAACTGGGATTAAACCAGGATCAAACCCAGGATTAAAACTGGGATCAAACCCGGGGTCATAACTGGGATTAAACCTGTGATCAAACCCAGGATTAAGCCCAGGATTAAACCTGTGATCAAACCCGGGGTCAAAACTGGGATTAAACCAGTATCAAACCCAGGATTAAACCTGTGATCAAACCCGGGGTCAAAACGTGGATCAAACCCAGGATCAAACCTGTGATAAAAACCCAGGATTAAACCTATGATCAAACCCAGGGTCAAACCAGGATCAAACCCGGGATCAAGACAGGATTAAACCAGGATCAAATCCAAGATCATACCAGGATCAAACCCAGGATCAAGACAGGATCAAACCCAGGATCAAACCCAGGATCAAACCAGGATCAAACCCAGGATCAAACCAGGATTAAACCCAGGATCAAACCCGGGATTAAACCTGTGATCAAATCCGGGATTAAACCTGTGATAAAAACCCAGGATCAAACCCAGGATTAAACCAAGATTAAACCCAGGATCAAACCCAGGAGAGACACTCAACACAGCAGAAGTGGAGGTTTTTGATCCAGAGTTGGGAGTCAGGTCAAAATTACAGCTGTGCTTTAAAGACAGTTTACAGAAAGAAACATTTTTTTCCTCCATGTCTGACAGTGAAGATAAAACTTGTCCTGTTTTAGTCTGTGAGGGTTTCTGATGTTTCCTCAGAATGCTGAGATTCTTCATGACTTTCCTCCAGCCAAAGAAAGATGCTCCCGAACCACCAGAGAAAGACCAGATGACAGTTTACAGCTGCTAAAGACCAAAGACGTGATCTAAACCCAACACTGTGATGTTTGCAGCAACCACAACCATGAAGCACAGGGGCGGCAGCATCATCATGTGGAGCCTGACCAGCCAGAACAGGGATCAGGGTTAGGGCTCCCCTCCCCCGCTCTTATTGGTTAACTTCCCAACGGTGACGAAGATAACTGCAGTCCAGGCGTCAAAGGGGGCATGGCTGACACCAAGAGGGCGTGGCTGACCTGTGATTGTAATGTTTTTGTTTTTACTGTCAGACATGGAAGAAAAAGCTACTGTGTTGTTTCGTATACATCTTTTATCCCCGACACCTCAGCTGAGATCGAGACAGGTGTTGAACGTGTGCCGCAGATGCATCACAGGTGCATCACAGGTGTGTGGGTTATTGGTTATGGAGCCCCACTATGACGATCTTTTGGCCCTGGCTCCCGTCGTCTCTGGCTCCTCTTCGCCTGTCCCCTCCCTCATCTTCATCATCCTCGTCTTCCTGCCGAGCCTTCACGACCCCCCCGTGCTCCTCGGTGTCCTCTGGGGGCTCCAGCGGGTTTATGAGACCGTACAGGAAGGTGAAGAAACCGTTTAACCAATCAGAGCCACCCTCTTCGGCTTCTTCTAACCAATCCAGAAGCTCGGCTTCACCCTGACCTTCGGCCTCAGTGGTCAGGCCTACGCAAACGAGAGGAGGGAGGGAGGAGGTGGAGGGTGGGGGGGGGGGTGGAGGTGGAGGATGGGGGGATGGGGGGCAGCCAGGTGGAAAACGAGTGGAAGTGACAGAAGTCATTGATAAAACTCATAGAAAAGTTGAAATGAAAAATATGTTTAAAACAAAGGAAGGAAGAAAAAGAGGAAAGGAAACAAGGGGACAAGGTCAGAAGTGTTCAGAAGGTTAGGCAGCAAGGTAACAATGTAAGGAACAGAGTCAGGGGTTCTGCAGAGAACTAGAGACCAGAAGGACCTTTGAAGTCCTGAAGATGCTAGAAGTCTGTTCTAGAACATGATTTCTGGACCGAGACAGATTTACTGAAGAGGAACCAGAACCAGAACATGTCCAGGTCCAGTCACACGGGTACAGCTGCAGGACTGACCGGACCTCCTCTACCCACGACTCACATGTGGATGTGACAGGAACGCAAGACGGACGTGACATCCGCCGATGTGATGTGACGTCAGACTGCGGCTAAGCTACCACTGAGACGCGGCTAAGCTACCGCTGAACGGCTAAGCTACCACTGAGACGCGGCTAAGCTACCACTGAACGGCTAAGCTACCACTGAGACGCGGCTAAGCTACCGCTGAACGGCTAAGCTACCACTGAGACGCGGCTAAGCTACCACTGAACGGCTAAGCTACCACTGAGACGCGGCTAAGCTACCGCTGAACGGCTAAGCTACCACTGAGACGCGGCTAAGCTACCGCTGAACGGCTAAGCTACCACTGAGACGCGGCTAAGCTACCGCTGAACGGCTAAGCTACCACTGAGACGCGGCTAAGCTACCGCTGAACGGCTAAGCTACCACTGAGACGCGGCTAAGCTACCGCTGAACGGCTACGCTACCGCTGAGACGCTAGTCGATAAACCTGGAAACAACGAAGCAGTTCAGGTTTCCAGGTGTTGAGGAGCAGAAAAGGATCATAGTAGAAAAGTGACAAAACAGTGCTTCCATCAGAGCTGCAGGTGATGACTGGAACAGGTAGACGTGTTGTGACGTGTCGTAACATGTCATGTCATCACGTGACGTGTCATGACGTGTCTTGACATGACGTGACGTACCGTGTCTTGACGTGACGTGATGTGCGGTGACTTAATATGACGTGTCTTGACGTGACATATCTTGACATGACGTGACGTGTCTTGATGTGACGTGTCTTGAAATGACGTGATGGGTCATGTCGTGTCTTGACATGACGTGATGTGACATTACATGACGTGACGTGACATGATGTGCCTTGAGGTGTCTTGACGTGACGTGCCGTGACTTAATATGACGTGTCTTGACATGACGTGTCGTGATGTAACGTGTCTTGACGAGACGTGATGTGCCTTGACGTGTCGTGACGTGTCTTGGCGTGATGTGTCTTGACGTGTTGTGACGTGTCGTGACTTAATATGACGTGTCTTGACATGACGTGTCGTGATGTAACGTGTCTTGACGAGACGTGATGTGCCTTGACGTGTCGTGACGTGTCTTGGCGTGATGTGTCTTGACGTGTTGTGACGTGTCGTGATGTGCCGTGACGTGTCTTGGCGTGATGTGTCTTGACGTGTTGTGACGTGTCGTGATGTGCCGTGACGTGTCTTGGCGTGATGTGTCTTGACATGTTGTGACGTGTCGTGATGTAACGCGTCTTGATGTGTCGTGACAGTGAAGCAGCCATCCGTCACTCTCAAACATGTCAGCACGGTTGTTCTTCTGCATCTTCAGCAGAGCTTGAAGGACCAGACTACTTCCTGGGAAGAGGCTCCACCATCGATGGAGCAGAGTGATCCAGAGCTGAAGTTCTCTCATATCTGGAATCAGTTATCAGATTTGTCTGTGGACCCTCTAACAGTCCAGTCAGGACTCTTCAAAATGTCCATCAGCAGCAGGAACTTAGAAACTGGTAGAATACGCTGTCCATGTGTGATATTACAGCATCTAAAGATTACATTAAATGAAAAGATGCCATCCTTTTAATTAGCTTGCCTCATTAACTAAAACATAGATACCAATACGGGTATAGATAATGGATGGATGGATGGATAGATACCAATATCTAAATGTGGATGTTGATGAGAAGAACAGCCCGGGTGGTTAATCCAGCGTAATCATGGTCATCCTGACACGTGTCAACCTGTACAGGCGCTGGTTCCACAGGTGAGATCAGATCCACATCCAGACTAGAACGGTCTGCTTCTCCTCGTCTTTCACCTCCGGGTCAATGACCTTCACAGAGAGGTCAACACCAGAACGACGAGGAACCTGTCCAGCACCACAGGGACCAGAAACCAGTACCCAGGATGGTAATAATTATGATAATAATGACCATCAGTCCAACGCCACACTGACTTGACCACAAGGAA
The DNA here is from genome assembly GCA_018398805.1 of Hirundichthys speculiger. Lineage (NCBI taxonomy): Eukaryota > Metazoa > Chordata > Actinopteri > Beloniformes > Exocoetidae > Hirundichthys > Hirundichthys speculiger. Next base: position 63,039 of record JAGFBZ010000125.1, read on the forward strand.
CCCGTCCAGCACCACAGGGACAAGACCAAAGAACCAAGACTGGAATAAAAAAACCTGGCCAACAGAAAAACGACCAGACAACAGATCTGACCAGCAGCACGGAGACGGGAATGAAAGGATGAAAGAAAAAGACAGACTGAAAGCAGCTCAACGTCCTTATGACGTTCCTCCAACTGTCTGAACTCATTTATCTTCTTCCGCTGGAGGAACATTTGTGTCCTTTCAAAGGTTCTCTCTCAAACCGGACCGAACTGTAGAAAACTCAACAGCTCCTTCAAAACCAGTTTAGTGTGAGGACGAATAGATTTATCCTGGATGACGAACTGACACAGTTCTAGATGGTTCTAAATGGTTCTCAGATGGTTTCTCACAGTGAGAAAAGATCTAGAACCATCCAGCCAATGACGTCACAACGAGGTGGAAGTAAATCACTCCAACGTTAGCCTCGCAAAAGAAACCCAAACCAAGGAACTCACAAAAACAAACCGTAAATGTGGTTTAGAAACCAGTGAACTAACGGGAACCACAAACCCACTCACCGAGCAGAACTTTGGCGTCCTCCACATCGAAGTCACCGTCGCCGTCGGTGTCGTAGGCCACCAGTTTACCTGCAGATGTGACCAGGGGACAGGTCTGGTTATTCTGTCCTCAGAGGAGCCACGGGACACTTCACAGACATTAAAGACGTTTAAAGACTTTTACAAACGTTTACAGATGTTTACAAACATTCAAAGACGTTTACGGACATCAGAGACATTTAAAGACGTTTACAAACGTTTACAGACGTTCACAAACATTAACAAATGTTCAAAGACGTTTACGGTCATCAAAAAAATTTAAAGACTTTTACAAACATTTACAAACATTAACAAATGTTCAAAGACGTTTACAGACGTTTACAAACATTTACAAACGTTCAGAGACGTTCAGAGACGTTTATGGACATCAAAGACATTTAAAGACTTTTACAAACATTTACAGACGTTCAAAGACGTTCAATGACGTTTACAGACATTCAAAGACGTTTACACACGTTCAAAGACGTTTAATGATGTTTCGGATGTTTACAGACATTCAAAGACGTTTCGGATGTTTACAGACGTTCAGAGACATTTACAGACGTTCAAAGACGTTTAATGATGTTTCGGATGTTTACAGACATTCAAAGACGTTTCGGATGTTTACAGACGTTCAGAGACGTTTACAGACGTTCAAAGACGTTTAATGACGTTTTGGATGTTTACAGACGTTCAGAGACGTTTTGGATGTTTACAGACGTTCAAAGACGTTTCGGATGTTTACAGACATTCAAAGACGTTTACAAATGTTTACAGACGTTTAGAGACATTCAAAGACGTTTACAGACGTTCAAAGACGCTCAAAGACGTTTACAGACATTCAAAGACGTTTAGGGACGTTTACAGATGTTCAAAGACATTTACAGACGTTCAAAGATATTTACGGATGTTTACAGACGTTCAGAGACGTTAACAGACGTTCAAAGACGTTTACAGACGTTTACGGACGTTCAAAGACGTTTACGGACGTTCAAAGACGTTTACGGACGTTCAAAGAGGTTTACGGGCGTTTACAGACGTTCAAAGATGTTTACAAACATTTACAGTTGTTCAAAGACGTTCAATGACGTTAACAGATGTTCAAAGACATTCAGTGACATTTATAGATGTTCAAAGACGTTTACAAACATTTACAGATGTTCAATGACGTTTACAGACATTTATGGATGTTTACAGACGTTCAAAGACGTTTTTGGATGTTTACAGACGTTGAAAGACATTTACAGACGTTTATGGATGTTTACAGACGTTCAAAGATGTTTACGGATGTTTACAGGCATTCAAAGACACGTTTGTTTACAGACGTTCAAAGATGTTTACGGATGTTTATAGACGTTCAAAGACGTTTATGGACGTTAACAGGCGTTCAAAGACGTTTACAGACGTTCAAAGAAGTTTACGGATGTTAACAGACGTTCAAAGACATTTACCGATGTTTACAGTCGTTTACAGACGTTTACAGACGTTCAAAGACGTTTACAGATGTACAAAGACGTTTACAGATGTTCAAAGTCATTTTCAAATATTCAAACTTTTAGATACGTTTACAAACATCTAAAGTTGTTTAAACCTTTAAAGATGTTTAAACGTCTAAACATTTGTAAAGATGTTTACAGACATTAAAAGACATTTACAAACATTTAAAGATGTCAACAGACATTTAAAGTCGTTTACAGACGGTTAACAACATTTATAAGCTCTATGTAGAGATTATTTGCTCCATTTTTCTGGCTTAAAACAAAACATTCAGATTTTAGTTCTTTTATTTTAAATATTTTGTAATGAAAATGTTTTAGACACAATTGATTTCTCTTGAATTTTTTTTTTCCAACAAATGATTTTTTCTTTTCTAATTTTCATATTTTTAAAACATTTTTTATTGTACATTTGAAAATAGTACTTCTGTGAAGTAGTTAGTATGAATTTATTTTATGAAGCACATCTACTTGGTAAAATCAGTTTCTATTCATTTTTTTGTTTGTAAAAGTTACAGATAAGTAATAATTTTGAATATTTAACTTACTTATTTTTTAATTATCCAAAATAGATTTTACTAAACTTGTCATAAAAGAATTTTGAAGCATCTGTCATAACTAACTCTTTCTGCTTTATCCACATAGAGCAGGGTGAACTTATATTTTCACTTGTTCAAACTAATGCTTATTTAAACAAAACAGTATCTTCAATTTAAAAATGATTCATTATGATTAATTAACATGATCATATATAATCTGAGCAAAACAAATTCCAAATTTTAAAAAACTTTTTCCTCACTGAAAATTTCTAACTTTATCTAAATCTTTTAGTTTCTAACTTAAAAAAAAAACCATCTATTTTGTTTTCACTCAACAACAAACTGTTCAGAAAGTGTTAAAAACCCTTAAAGAAAGCTGAACAAAAGAGCTAAACCTCCTCAGAAGAGACCTGAACCAGGACTGAGGAGACCCAGTGGTGGTTTTTACCTTGCAGGGTCTCAGACAGGTTCATCTGGAGGCCTTTAGCCCGGTCTGCATGCAGAAACCAGAACCACGTTAGAACAGAGAAGACAAACAAGACAACAAGAGACATCAGGGACACATGCAGGACTGCAGGACAACGTGGACCAGTTATTACTGAGAACGTCCAGACCAGGTCCTGGACACCTCCAGACCAGGTCCTGGACACCTCCAGACCAGGTCCTGGACACCTCCAGACCAGGTCCAGGAGCTAGTTTTTCTGGTTTCCAGCAGAAACTCTGGATCTGGTCTGGTTCCTGTAGGAAGGTCTGAAGGTCTAAAGGTTCTCTGCTTTGAGATTTAACTAGAGTTTAATTACAGCTGGTGACAGATGCAGAATGACCTTCTCGTCCTTCAGGTCTGGACAGCTACTCACCCAGAACCCCCTGGTAGTCCACCAGGTCGAAGTAGACCACGGCCACGGAGGTCCAGACCCCCAGCAGGGCCAGCACCATGAACCAGGTGAAGAAGCTGGTGCTGCCGGACCCAGAGTCCGTCTTCTTCCCGTTCTTACTGGCCAGCTGGGTTTTAGTGCCATCTGTGGGGACAGAAGACACGTCTTCACAGGAGGACTTCTGGCATCCATAACACAATGCCAAGAGGGACAGACATGAGCAGAGGCCTCAGAGGAGCAATCAGACTGAAGAACCCCCAGGTGTCACTGAGCCTGTTAGATGTCCAGGTCCAGGACCGGGCCAGGACCGGACCAGCACTGGACCAGGACCGGACCAGCCGAGCCTAACGGTCCAGGTCCAGGACCGGACCAGGCGAGCCGAGCCTGACGGTCCAGGTCCAGGACAGTCCAGGACCGGACCAGCCGAGCCTGACGGTCCAGGTCCAGGACCGGACCAGGACCGGACCAGCACTGGACCAGGACCGGACCAGCCGAGCCTGACTGTCCAGGTCCAGGACAGTCCAGGACCGGACCAGCCGAGCCTGACGGTCCAGGTCCAGGACCGGACCAGGACCGGACCAGCACTGGACCAGGACCGGACCAGCCGAGCCTGACTGTCCAGGTCCAGGACAGTCCAGGACCGGACCAGCCGAGCCTGACGGTCCAAGTCCAGGACAGTCCAGGACCAGACCAGCCGAGCCTGACGGTCCAGGTCCAGGACCGGACCAGACCAGCCGAGCCTGACGGTCCAGGTCCAGGACCGGACCAGGACCGGACCAGCACTGGACCAGGACCTGACCAGCCGAGCCTGACGGTCCAGGTCCAGGACCGGACCAGACCAGCCGAGCCTGACGGTCCAGGTCCAGGACCGGACCAGCACTGGACCAGGACCGGACCAGCCGAGCCTGACTGTCCAGGTCCAGGACAGTCCAGGACCGGACCAGCCGAGCCTGACGGTCCAAGTCCAGGACAGTCCAGGACCAGACCAGCCGAGCCTGACGGTCCAGGTCCAGGACCGGACCAGACCAGCCGAGCCTGACGGTCCAGGTCCAGGACCGGACCAGGACCGGACCAGCACTGGACCAGGACCAGCCGAGCCTGACGGTCCAGGTCCAGGACCGGACCAGACCAGCCGAGCCTGACGGTCCAGGTCCAGGACCGGACCAGACCAGCCGAGCCTGACGGTCCAGGTCCAGGACCGGACCAGCCGAGCCTGACGGTCCAGGTCCAGGACCGGACCAGCCAAGCCTGATGGTCCAGGTCCAGGACCGGACCAGCCAAGCCTGATGGTGATGATGGTTCCTGAACAGAAGCTGGACCTGGAACTGGACTTGGATTATTTGCTTTTTTTTTATTGTGATACGTTGCATCTTCACGAGAAAAAAAAAATAATTATTAATTGATTTTAATGAGACAAAAAGTTAAAAGACACATTTTTCCAGTTTTACCAGAAAGAAACAGCTGATTTTATAAATAAAGTCCGGATTCACATTTTAGAAAAAACAAAGTTTTTTCGCTTTTAAAAGCTGCAACTTTACAAGTAATAATTTTTTTTTTTTTTAAAGTAATTTTTGTGGGAAGAAAAGTTGAAACTTTACAAGTAAAAAAACTGTTTATGAATAATGTCAATTAATGAAGAAAAATATTTGTGATAATAAAATCCTGAAAAACCTGTTTGTGAAGGAAAGAAAAAGAAAAAAAAGCTTCTTTGAATGAATAAAAACTAAAATTATTGAGGGAAAAAGTCTTGATTTTACGAGTAGAAAAATAAATTAACTAAAGTTACCAGATGAGACGTCTTTAATTAAACAACAGGATTAAAAGCAACTGTTTAAAGACTGTTTAGGGGGTTTAAGAATAATAAAGTTAATAATAAAATTTACTCCTGAATCATCACGTCTACGCTACGCTCAAATAAAACATCTGAAATACAGAAATAAAAGAAATAAAGCACATCCAAGAAGCTATTCCTGGACTGGCTGGGGACATGCTGCAATGCATGATGGGAAAAATAGCAGCAGAGAGAATGAACAGGTGTTGCAGCTCTGTGGTGAGATCATGTTTCAGATTCCTGAAGGCTCCGACCTTCCAGAGACTTCTGAGACTCACCGCCCAGATCCTGTACTGGGACCAGGACCTGCTTTGTTCTGGTCTAAGAGCTGAACCAGATGTTGAACCAGCCAGATGTTGAACCAACCAGACGTTGAACCAACCAGATGAATGAACCAACCAGATGAATGAACCAACCAGACGTTGAACCAACCAGACGAATGAACCAACCAGACGTTGAACCAACCAGAAGTTGAACCAACCAGACGTTGAACCAACCAGATGAATGAACCTACCAGAAGTTGAACCAACCAGACGTTGAACCAGCCAGACGTTGAACCAGCCAGAAGTTGAACCAGCCAGAAGTTGAACCAACCAGACGAATGAACCAACCAGACGAATGAACCAACCAGACGAATGAACCAACCAGACGAATGAACCAACCAGACGAATGAACCAACCAGACGTTGAACCAGCCAGACATTGAACCAGCCAGACATTGAACCAGCCAGACGTTGAACCAACCAGACGTTGACCCAACCAGACGTTGAACCAACCAGACGAATGAACTAACCAGACGCTGAACCAACCAGACAAATGAACCAACCAGACGTTGACCCAACCAGACGTTGACCCAACCAGAAGAATGAACCAACCAGACGTTGACCCAACCAGACGTTGAACCAACCAGACGTTGACCCAACCAGACGTTGACCCAACCAGAAGAATGAACCAACCAGACGTTGACCCAGCCAGACGTTGAACCAACCAGACGTTGAACCAACCAGACGTTGAACCAACCAGATGAATGAACCAACCAGAAGTTGAACCAACCAGACGTTGAACCAACCAGACGTTGACCCACCCAGATGTTGAACCAACCAGACGTTGAACCAACCAGATGTTGAACCAACCAGATGAATGAACCTACCAGAAGTTGAACCAACCAGACGTTGAACCAACCAGACGTTGAACCAGCCAGAAGTTGAACCAGCCAGAAGTTGAACCAACCAGACGAATTAACCAACCAGACGAATTAACCAACCAGACGTTGAACCAACCAGACGTTGAACCAGCCAGACGTTGAACCAGCCAGACGTTGAACCAACCAGACGTTGACCCAACCAGACGTTGAACCAACCAGACGAATGAACTAACCAGACGCTGAACCAACCAGACAAATGAACCAACCAGACGTTGACCCAACCAGACGTTGACCCAACCAGACGTATGAACCAACCAGACGTTGACCCAACCAGACGTTGAACCAACCAGACGTTGACTCAACCAGACGTTGACCCAACCAGAAGAATGAACCAACCAGACGTTGACCCAGCCAGACGTTGAACCAACCAGACGTTGAACCAACCAGACGTTGAACCAACCAGATGTTGAACCAACCAGACGAATGAACCAACCAGACGAATGAACCAACCAGACGAATGAACCTACCAGACGTTGAACCAGCCAGAAGTTGAACCAACCAGACGAATGAACCAACCAGACGAATGAACCAACCAGACGAATGAACCTACCAGAAGTTGAACCAACCAGACGTTGAACCAACCAGACGTTGAACCAGCCAGAAGTTGAACCAGCCAGAAGTTGAACCAGCCAGAAGTTGAACCAACCAGACGAATGAACCAACCAGACGAATGAACCAACCAGACGAATGAACCAACCAGACGTTGAACCAACCAGACGTTGAACCAGCCAGACATTGAACCAGCCAGACGTTGAACCAACCAGACGTTGACCCAACCAGACGTTGAACCAACCAGACGAATGAACTAACCAGACGCTGAACCAACCAGACAAATGAACCAACCAGACGTTGACCCAACCAGACGTTGACCCAACCAGAAGAATGAACCAACCAGACGTTGACCCAACCAGACGTTGACCCAACCAGACGTTGACCCAACCAGAAGAATGAACCAACCAGACGTTGACCCAGCCAGACGTTGAACCAACCAGACGTTGAACCAACCAGATGTTGAACCAACCAGATGAATGAACCAACCAGACGAATGAACCAACCAGACGAATGAACCAACCAGACGTTGAACCAACCAGACGAATGAACCAACCAGACGAATGAACCAACCAGACGTTGAACCAACCAGATGTTGAACCTACCAGACGTTGACCCAACCAGATGTTGAACCTGGTTAACCCCAGCAGGCCAGAAACTTGTGACGTCATGAAATCACACAGAAACCCTCGTTAGTCCCAGATTTAATGAGGAAATGGTTCTGTGCGGTCCTGCGGTCCAGTGGTTCAGGGCCACGTACAGCAGCTCCAGGCCTCCACGCAGAGATTCCTGAAGGCTCCGACCTTCCAGAGACTTCTGAGACTCACCGCCCAGATCCTGTACTGGGACCAGGACCTGCTTTGTTCTGGTCTAAGAGCTGAACCAGATGTTGAACCAGCCAGATGTTGAACCAACCAGACGTTGAACCAACCAGACGAATGAACCAACCAGACGTTGAACCAGCCAGATGTTGAACCTACCAGACGTTGACCCAACCAGATGTTGAACCAGCCAGATGTTGAACCAACCAGACGTTGAACCAACCAGACGTTGAACCAACCAGACGAATGAACCAACCAGACGTTGAACCAACGTTGAACCAACCAGACGTTGAACCAACCAGATGTTGAACCTACCAGACGTTGACCCAACCAGATGTTGAACCTGGTTAACCCCAGCAGGCCAGAAATTTGTGATGTCATGAAATCACACAGAAACCCTCGTTAGTCCCAGTTTTAATGAGGAAATGGTTCTGGGCGGTCCTGCGGTCCAGTGGTTCAGGGCCACGTACAGCAGCTTCAGGCCTCCACGCAGAGGTCGCAGGTTTGATTCCTGGCCTGTATGACCCTCTGCTGCGCGTCCTCCCCGTCCCCGTCCCCTCCCCGTCTGTCTTCAGTGTCAATAAAGACATATCTGAGGACGGCTGTGATTCTTCTGTCCAACATCTTGACTCTGGAAGGTTCCCCTGATCTGACCTCCAGGTTCTCCAACCCGACTCTGCTCTTCGCCGTTCCTCACCTTGTATTTCCGCCGCTGTGACCGTAGGAATCGCCGTGACAACCGGAGAGGCGGCGGGCTCCACGAGGGTCGCCGGATCACCCATCCCTGCTCCTGGTCCTGGACTTGTGGTCCCTTCAGCTCTGCTGCTGGGTTTCTGAGTCCGGCGAGGTCACGGGCGACTATTAATAGAGCTGCTGGAGCAGCTGACGCAGAGACAAAAGATCACAGGTGCCCCACTCCAGGAGGGGAGGGGCTCCAGCAGGGAGGAGCTGGAGCCCCTCCCCTCCAGGACAGGAGGGGAGGGGCTCTGATGACCCAGACCTGGAGATCTATAGAATAAATGTCTTGAGATGAATGGACTCCCAAAACAGGTTTATCTGTTCCAGAATACAGCCCCGCCCCCAGCCCCGCCCTCAGCAACACATTTATTTTTATCTTTACAGGGTTCATATGGAACAATAGCAGGATGAGACTCCGTCTAACTTCACTGGATCTTCCTCTGGATCGAGGGAGACTGAATGTCCAAACGTGGACGGAACTACTGATCTGATCTATTAATCCATTCAAACATGTTAAAACAGCTGCATAAAGAACCAAATAACCACTGAACCAAAGAACCTGACTGTAGGAGCCCTGATGAGGAGATGGTTCAAGGTCCTGAGACATCAAAGTGTCTCAGTCTCTGTCCCAGTTCAGTCCAGTCTGCAGGAACAGGGTTTTATTAGAGCAGATGCTCCCTTTAAATCTGGACCACCAAAGGTCTTCAGTCCGTCAGAGACCTCTATCTCAAGATTCAAGATCTTTATTTGTTACATACACAATTATACTTTGTACATTGCGCAGTAAAATTTGTTATTGTACCCACAGGGCAAACGCTTTCTTTTAAGAAGAAACAGGAGAAAAAAAAAAGAATTAAGTTTAAATAAGTAATAAATAATAAATAAACACACAGTGCAGGAGATGAGAAAAACTATGAAGTCCAAATAAAACGGAGCAGAGTAACTGTTCAATATTAAGCTTAATGTGAGTAGTGGTCACAGTTCAGCAGGCGGATGGCCTGAGGGAAGAAGCTCTTCCTCATCCGCTCAGTCCTGGTTCTCAGGCAGCGGAGACGCCGGCCTGATGGCAGAGGGGAAAAAAGATAGTGTCTGGGGTGGCTGGGCTGGTTGAGGATCTTCAGGGCCCCGGTTCTGAAGTCCCTCAGTCTTCTGAGGAGGAACAGACGCTGTCTGGCCTTCTTCACCGTTGTGGTGATGTGTTGAGTCCAGCACAGGTCCTGCGAGATGGTCACCCCGAGGTATTTGAAGGTGTCCACTCTTTCCACCTCAGAACCACAGATGACAAGGGGGAGGGGGTCCCTCTGCTGCTTCCTGCTGTAGTCCACAATCAGCTCCTTCATCTTGTTGACGTTCAGCAGGAGGTGGTTCTCCCTGCACCAGTCCTCCAGGTGTGAGACCTCGCTCCTGTAGGCTGACTCGTTGTCGTGGGAGATCAGACCCACAACAGCGGTGTCATCAGCAAACTTTATGAGGACGGTGGAGTCTGAAGTGGCTACGCAGTCATGAGTGTACAAGGAGTACAGCAGAGGGCTGAGCACACAGCCCTGAGGGGTTCCGGTGTTGAGGGTGAGGGGGGATGAGGTGTGGTGTCCCAGCCGAACCACTTGTGGTCTGCTGGTCAGGAAGCTGTAGACCCACCTGCACAAGGAGGAGTACAGGCCCAGGTCATACAGCTTGGATACCAGTCTGGAGGGAACTATGGTGTTGAATGCTGAGCTGTAATCAACAAACAGTATTCTCACATAGCTCCCCCTACCAGTATCCACGTGGGAAAGGGTCTTATGGAGGAGGAGGGCTACGGCATCGTCCACAGATCATCCTCATCTATCTGGAAGATTCACGTGTTTGATGTCATCTGATGAGCTGAGATCAAAGTTCCACCTGAATAAAAACTTTTTAAACTTATTTAAAGCGAAGCAGAATTTCCGTCACCAAACCACAAAGCTCTGGTCTGGATGATTAATTGATAGATGATTAATAGATAGATGATTGATAGATAGATGATGGATGGATGGTGGACAGATGGATGGACAAGCTGCAGGTCTGGTTCAGTTCTACTGGATCAGCTCACACTAACCTGTTCAGGACTATTAAAACAAGAATCAACCCTCCACCAACTCACTGCTACTCAGGTCCAGAAGATCCATCTGGTTCTGATCACTGCTGTCTTCACACAGGGAGGACTGAGGTTCTGGTCCCGTATCTGAGATCCTGGTCCCGTCTCTGAGGCTCTGCTCCTGGTCCTGTCTCTGAGGCTCTGGTCCCTCAGTCTGAACACACTGTTCAGACTGATCCTGTTATGCAACGGTCCCGCCCCCCCAAACTTGGCTCTGGCCCTGAGGGCTCTTGGTGAATGTGAACGTTCAGGTTTCTGCTCCGACAGCATTCCTGCTAAGTTTTCTAACCTGGGCCAACCGCTGGTCTTGCCAGCAGTCCCAGAGTTCCCAGAGTACACAGCAGTCCCAACGTTCCCAGCGTTTCAATTGCTCCCAGCAGCAGCTGCAGCCAATCAGAGCGTCTCAGGGAATCAACCAGCTGACTGACTCTTTCAGCCTCCATCGAACATAAAACACTTGAAAGCAGCTGTTCCAGAGGTCTGCACACCTGCTGACGATGGTTCATCAAGGTCCGACCATGGTTCACCAAGGTCCGACCATGGTTCACCAAGGTCCGACGATGGTTCAAGAAGGTCCGACCATGGTTCATCAAGGTCCGACCATGGTTCACCAAGGTCCGACCATGGTTCACCAAGGTCCGACCATGGTTCACCAAGGTCCGACCATGGTTCAACAAGGTCCGACGATGGTTCAACAAGGTCCGACCATGGTTCATCAAGGTCCGACCATGGTTCACCAAGGTCCGACGATGATTCATCAAGGTCCGACCATGGTTCACCAAGGTCCGACCATGGTTCACCAAGGTCCGACGATGATTCAACAAGGTCCGACCATGGTTCATTAAGGTCCGAACATGGTTCACCAAGGTCCGACCATGGTTCACCAAGGTCCGACGATGATTCATCAAGGTCCGACGATGGTTCATCAAGGTCCGACGATGGTTCATCAAGGTCCGACGATGGTTAATCAGGGTCCGACCATGGTTCATCAAAGTCAGACGATGGTTCATCAAGGTCCGACGATGGTTCATCAAGGTCCGAAGATGGTTCATCAAGGTCCGAAGATGGTTCATCAAGTCCTTCCTGCAAGACCACCACAGGTCCACGCAGAAGACCACCACAGGTCCACGCAGAACACCACCTCAGGTCCTCAAAGAAGACCACCACAGATCCACAAAGAAGACCACCACGGGTCCACAAAGAATACCACCACAGGTCCACGCAGAAGACCACCACAGGTCCACGCAGAAGACCACCACAGGTACACGTAGAAGACCACCTCAGGTCCTCACAGAAGACCACCTCAGGTCCACAAAGAAGACCACCACGGGTCCACGCAGAAGACCACCACAGGTCCACGCAGAAGACCACCACAGGTCCACGCAGAAGACCACCACAGGTCCTCACAGATGACCACCACAGGTACACGTAGAAGACCACCTCAGGTCCTCACAGAAGACCACCTCAGGTCTACAAAGAAGACCACCACAGATCCACAAACAGGGCTCGACAATAGCATTTGCCCGATGGCCCGAGCGTTTTTTTTGCCTGTCTCGGGCCAGTACGGGCCAGTAAACTTTATTAAACACTGGCCCGTCCGGGCCACCACATTTTGAGGTAATTTCAGATTTTTCTTATGTATATATTCGTCATAATCGCCAAGAAATTACTTGTATTTTATCGGAACATGAAGATGGTCCGCCATGTGAAGAACGTAATTTCGCTGCAGGAGTGTGTCGCGTCTTCGTGCATTTCCGGTACTGTTCGGGAATGTTCGGCAGCAGCATCTTTAAATGCGCGCGAAAAGATACAAGACGGAGAAGAATCGAAACAACGAAAGTACACAACGGTATTGCTATAGACCTTTTCGGGCCAGCCCCCCGGAAGTACCCCGTTCGCAATTGCTGGAGTGTGCTACAGAGCGACACTTTCACCGGCTCGCAGATTAACCAGTGTTTTTCTCTTTCCACAAATATATATTTTTATAATGTCGAGTCGGTCGAGCGGGAATACATGATCCGTCATAAACTGTGCCAACAATGGCGTGAAAATTCAACAATGGAAGAAGAAAGTATGTGAAATACACAAGCCTTTACTGCACGAAAACTGCCTTGTTTGCAGAACAAGAAGTTAGGAAGACGTGGGTGGAAAATATCAACAGAAAGGACTTTGTTCCAAATGAATACAGCCGGGTGAGTTTTCGTTAACATTCAATCTCGTACTACTCATAGTCTCGCTGAGAGTCCCGGACGATTCTGGCCGAAAGAACAGCAGTATGAGGCTACTGGAGCCCTCGGCACTAGCACAAGCCTATAAATCAATGAATGAATGAATGAATGAATGAATGAATGAATGAATTAGGAGAATGATAAAATAAATTAAATATAACGATAACACATAGCCTAATTTACCGCTAGCGTTAACGTTACAGTAGCATAATCTTTATGGTTTGTTGACGTTAGTTATAGCCAGCGTTGCAGCGTTCCACAGTTTTTAGTGTTTGATTATGGGAATAGATCATGCTATTTCCATAACCAATCATTAAAAACAGCGATAAACTACCTTCATCTGTAACTGGAGGCCACTGCCTAACATCATCAATCCAAGACATGTCTGCGTTATCCGTAAATAATGCTCCACGCTGCTGTGTTTGGGTTAGTTGGTGGAGCACCGCACACTCCAGTTATGGCGGGGCCACTAGGGGGCGCATGTCCACAATTTTCAAGTCGAAAAGGTGTATACAGATGCAGAGTTGGAAGAAGAGTTGCTGCAGTTGGAGGAAGAACTGACTACAGACTGCTTTAGCACCTCCTATGGGTCTGAGGAGATAATGGTTTCTTTAGGCTGTGACAGGGTGGAGGACGAAACTGATGGCTATGAAGTGGTGGCACAGGAAACACAAATTACAAAACTATAAACAGTTAAACATGAAATAAATACTGAACAAAATGTACCTAGTCAAATATATACTCAGGAAGATGCCATGTGATAAATACCAATTTGAAAAAGTCTCATAAAGCATCTGTGATGAAAATTTATTTAGTCAATGCCAAATATAGCATAAAATCAAAATAATTACTTCAAAGGAAGGACTTGTGATGTCAGAGACTGTCAAACACTTAATATGTGTAAGTTTTTCATACATGATGGTTATTGCTTGATAGTAAGTATCAAGACATGAGTAAGTATTCTGTGCTTTTCAGATATCATCTCATATCACATTGTGAAAACAGTGAATAAAATTTCTACTTTGATATGTAAAATGCAGTTTGATTATTTTAGTGCCAAAAACAACTTAGCACATACTCACCTGCTGCCTCCCTCACACTTTTATCCCAGACTTGGGACTGGGCTTGTGTGTTGTATGTTAGGTGTGTAATCATTTCATTAATTAAAGATTATATAAAAGTATATTATAAGATTGGAGGAGTGCATACTATATTAAACCATCACCAAAGCATGAATGATTAATTTTGATAAATCTAACAGGTTATGGACCAAAAAGCTCCATGCTACAAAGAAGGTATTTTAGAAGTTTATACTAAAAGCAACAAAGCATCACACCACATTAACAACACAGAAGGTGTTTTACGACAGTAATACTATGTGCATCTACAATGCAGGCAGGAAAATCTACGGGGTTATGCTTCAAGATTATATGTGCATGCTACCTGCAAACAGAAAAAAAGTTATTCAACAAAAATGTTGTGTCAGATAACATAATATTGCTAAAATATGTGAGACTTTTTATTTCTTCATTTCAGTGTCAGAATGCACCAAATTACATCATTTTTTCAAAATTCCTTCGGCGGCCGCTGTTCCGTGCGCCTACGAATAGTTGGGCCACTGATTTATGAATCAGGGCCAGTACATTCCAAATTTTACTGGCCCTGTGGGCCAGTGCTCTAAAATGCTTATTGTCAAGCCCTGAAAAAGAAGACCACGACAGGTCCACGCAGAAGACCACCACAGGTCCACGCAGAAGACCACCACAGATCCACGCAGAAGACCACCACAGGTCCACGCAGAAGACCAGCACAGGTCCACGCAGAAGACCGCCACAGGTCCACGCAGAAGACCACCACAGATCCACGCAGAAGACCACCACAGGTCCACGCAGAAGACCACCACAGATCCACGCAGAAGACCACCACAGATCCACGCAGAAGACCACCACAGGTCCACGCAGAAGACCACCACAGGTCCTCAAAGAAGACCACCACAGATCCACAAAGAAGACCACCACGGGTCCACAAAAAAGACCACCACGGGTCCACGCAGAAGACCACCACGGGTCCACGCAGAATACCACCACGGGTCCACGCAGAAGACCACCACAGGTCCACGCAGAAGACCACCACAGGTCCACAAAGAAGACCACCACAGGTCCACAAAGAAGACCACCACAGGTCCACAAAGAAGACCACCACAGGTCCACGCAGAAGACCACCACAGGTCCACAAAGAAGACCACCACAGGTCCACAAAGAAGACCACCACAGGTCCACAAAGAAGACCACCACAGGTCCACAGCAGAATACCACCACAGGTCCACGCAGAATACCACCACAGGTCCACGCAGAAGACCACCACAGGTCCACGCAGAAGACCACCACAGGTCCACACAGAATACCACCACAGGTCCACAAAGAAGACCACCACAGGTCCACAAAGAAGACCACCACGGGTCCACAAAGAAGACCACCACGGGTCCACGCAGAATACCACCACGGGTCCACGCAGAATACCACCACAGGTCCACAAAGAAGACCACCACAGGTCCACAAAGAAGACCACCACAGGTCCACGCAGAAGACCAACACAGGTCCACGCAGAAGACCACTACAGGTCCACGCAGAAGACCACCACAGATCCACGCAGAAGACCACCACAGATCCATGCAGAAGACCACCACAGGTCCACACAGAAGACCACCACAGGTCCACGCAGAAGACCACCACAGGTCCACGCAGAAGACCACCACAGGTCCATGCAGAAGACCTCCTCAGGTCCACACAGAAGACCACCACAGGTCCACGCAGAAGACCACCACAGGTCCATGCAGAAGACCTCCTCAGGTCCACACAGAAGACCACCACAGGTCCACACAGAAGACCACCACAGGTCCACGCAGAAGACCATCACAGGTCCATGCAGAAGACCACCACAGGTCCATGCAGAAGACACTCACTGCACCACCAGGAGGATGTTACCATCTCTGAGCCGCTCTGCAGCTTAAGGACCCTGGAGGAGGAGGGGCCCCCAGAGGTCCTGGAGGGGGAGGGGCCCCCAGAGGTCCTGGAGGGGGAGGGGCCCCCAGAGGTCCTGGAGGAGGAGGGGCCCCCAACAGGTCATGTGACAAACAAGCTAACAAGGAAAAAAATGGTGATCAGGACTTAAACAAAAACCATGTGTGTCGTCTGCTTTCAGGAAGCTGTCAGGTGGTTCTGGGAGCTTCTGTGATTGGCTGGAGCTGACGGGACAAAGGTTATAAGTTTATAAAACCGTTTCTGATGAACCTGGGAGTTTAGTTCAGGTTTTATCTCATAAATCTTCTTTTTCCTGAACAGAATTGAGTTTGTGTAAATTATAAAATCAAAATTAGGACTTTCCTGAATTTTATCACAAATATAGATTTAAAAATAAATGATGGGATTTTTAATTTTACCACGATTTCTTTTTCCAAGACAGAATTTTTCTTTTGCAATTTACAAGTAAATAAAAATCAGAGTCCAGACTGAACCAGACCAGACCGGATCAGATCACACCACAACGGATCAGATCAGTCCAGACCAGACCGGATGAGTCCAGACCAGACTAGATCAGATCAGTCCAGACCAGATCAGTCCAGACCAGATCAGATCAGTCCAGACCAGACCGGATCAGATCAGTCCAGACCAGACTGGATCAGACCAGTCCAGACCGGATCAGATCAGTCCAGACCAGACCGGATGAGTCCAGACCAGACCGGATCAGATCAGTCCAGACTGGATCAGACCAGACCAGACTGGATCAGATCAGTCCAGATCAGAGACTTTTCTTCATCCACTTCATCATTAAAGGTCTGAGTCCTCCATCACACTGGGGGTTTATCTCGGGCCCCCCCACAGTCCTGGCCCCGAAGCCTCCAGGAGCGGCCCTGCTGACGGGTTTTATTGACTTGGGGCCCCCTCCCCTCCCCCACCAGAGCCACGTACCCCACCCACATCTGCTACGTTGACACGTGAGCACTGAGAAACTCGACTGAGCGATCCAGAAGGAATCCAGGACCCATGAGGGACCCACAAGTCCGGAGTAATCCCCGGAGCTGGATCCGCCATGTTAGCCACCGCAGGCTAACCGGTTCTGGTGCCCGTGCGTGCGCGCGTCCACCTCAGAGCGCTTTAAAAACCGCTCCTCTTTCCGTCCAAGACCACTTTCACGGATCCACGTCACGTCTACGCGGTTTCACGGCGGTTGTTGCTCCGGAGAGCGTAAATGAAGAGCAAGGCTTCCAGCTGCAGATTAACGTCCAGGCCGGTCCCTGAACGCACCATCCTCGGCTAACTGGATCCCACCGCCAGAAAAGCTGTTAAAGCTCCCCCCTCCCGGAGCAGCCGTCACCTTCTGGCCGTTTTCTGCTAATAACTACTCACAGGGTTCGGGTTAGGGTTCAGGTTCGGGTCGGGAGCGTCGGTTAGTGAAGTTAGAAGCGTCCCGGCAGCAGATTAACGTCCAGCCCGGTCCCTGAACGCACCATCCCCGTAAACGCAGCAGGAAACTCACCTCTGGCTTTGACGTGGCCTTTAGCAGTCTTCTTCGGAGCCATGCTGAGTTTGGGTTCGGCTTGTAGCAGCAGGAGAACAGGGTCGGAACCGATCAGAGTCGTGTATTCCAGTGAGGGAAAAAGAGAAATCACAAACTGTCCTCCAGCCTCATAAAACTCACAACCACATAAACCAACCCGGCCCACTCCAGGACTGACGGTCCCTGAGCCAATGACAGGGCTGCGCCACTGAGGGAGGCGGGGTTTGCGCATATACAGACCAATGGACGTGAAGATGCTTCGGGCTTATTCAACCGTGTGGATAGTCTTATCTTTGCCCCGCCCCCGGGTTCCGCTTGAACGTGGCAACATGGTAGACTTAAGACTGGTTCGGACCCAGTTCATGTGTTATTATTATTATTATTATTAACAGTAATAATTATTATATTATTGTTAGCAGTAATAATTATTATATTCTTATGACACTACAAATAATACTATATTATAAACCGTAACTGTGTTTTTATTTATTATTATCAATAATAACTATTATTAAAACGATTCTGAATCTAATTCTACATATAATTGTAATACTATTCTTCTATCATCATGCCTACATTATCATATAAATGAGTAATAACAGGTGACACCTGGGGGTGGGGGGGTGGGGGGGTGGAGCAGACGCTTAACTGACACTTTTCCCTCCAGGTCACCTAAAATAAAACCGTCTCCGCGAGGCAGAAACACGTTTTTCCTTCTACTCCATCTTCACTTCTCCTTCCCTCAGCATCAGCTTTTCTTCTCTTGGATTCTTGTTTCAAACCCATGACGTCAGCACAGAACCAGGAAACGCCCTCATCTGAGGTGCTGCCATCCAGCGGTAGATGCCATCATGGCGCAGGTCCAGAGACCGATATGCATTGTGGGACATGTAGTTTTGGTTCAGGTATGTCTCTAAACCAGTAGAGAGTTGTATAAATGAGGAGCTGGGTCCAGGCTCTTGTCCTGGACTCCAGACCCTCCAATGAGACGGGATCATTTATCTTATCATGTGAGCAGATATGTGAGGATGAGCGAGTGAACGGGCCTTTGAAGTCCTCTAATCTGCTGAGCAGTGATCTAATCAGTGACTGGAACAGTGTTTGCATGCTGGATGGATGGTGTTAAAGACTGTTCCAGCACCTCCCAATTTACCTTCTTCTGTGTCACAAGACCTGAGAAAATAAAAAAACAAACAAAATATATTCACTTTTGAAAAAAAGCATTTCTTTTGCCACTACAAACCACAGAAATTAGAGAAATAAACGTAATGGAAATTTCAATTTCATAAAATCTTTGGGAAAAGGGTCCTATGCTTGCATTTTAAACAGAAAAAATCTGTATCACATATTAACATTTGTTTATTAGCATTACTTGGAATGACAGCCAATAAACCTGAACACTTTAGATAAAAATATTATTAAAAATGCAAAATCCTGACATGTCCCTTTTTTGGTTTGAGCCTTATGGTTGACGCGCTCAAATATGAAACAGAGTCCACGATTCCTTTTTGTTTAATTTATTGTCCATGTCTTCGTCGATAAAGATATACTCAAAGAAAAACTTTCTTACCGGTGGCAGGAACAGAAGCATCAAGGAGCAAGTGGGCACATTGCTATCAAACAATTCCAAAAATAAACTCAGTTATACTTATTCCAGCGGTCAAAAAACCGTGTGTCTACTAAACCAAAAAAGAGCAGCACTCACATACTGCCTTTGACATATATATACACACACACAAACCAGCTGAAAGACCTGTGGCTGCAATCAGCTACATGACGATCAGCTGGTAGTCATGACACCATTTCTGACAATCAGCTGATCGTCTGGCTGCAGGTCTCGGCAAGCCTGATGAACATATAATTCAGTCAATCAAATTTTCAGAAAATAAAGTAATAATTTAAACAATGCTTCAAGTTTCAAAATTATAACTTTGGCTCCAACATCCCGGCCCCTAATTGACATAGAACCTCTCATGGCAATTACAAACAATACACAATGGAGCCAACACAGGTAAGCAACCATTTTTTTTTTTTTTTATGTCAATGATGAGTCCATATCATGTGATGCTCATCTCCTCTTCAATGTGTGAGTAAACAGTCCTGGTGAAGCTGTTACATCCATAGTGGCCTCCACAGCAGAACAAGCTTGTGATGGGTCGACAGAGTGTGCTGGTCTTGGTCGCACCTGCCCTTGTCGTACAAATCCCCGAGTATCTGGTGTGACTCCAACGTTGTCCCATAATCCAGGAGTTCTTGTGCAGTGTCATCGATGATAAGGACAATGTCTCCTCTACTGTAGTTCCGTCTTTTCCTGGTCCATTTTTGTCGTTCTTGGAGGTCAGGTAAGTACTCCTTTGTCCACCGTTTCCAAAATAAATCTGCCATATATTGTACTTGACGCCACCTTCTTCGTCCATAACATCATTGGGTCAAATACACCTGGTGCAGGAAAGGCTTCGTTTTGTGCAGCAATAGATGGTTTGGTGTAAGTGGCTCCAAATCTCCAGGATCATTAGACACTTAGTTATAGGCCTGTCATTTATGATCGCCTCCACTTCACAAAACAAGGTGGTGAGCCCTGCCTCATCAAGCGTTTGTTGCTGCATTAGGCACGAGAATGCGTCGATAGTTCTTATTTGTCTTTCCCAGATACCTCATGAGGTGAACCTGACGGAGGGTTAAAACATCCATTTTATGCCTTTGTCCAGAAGTTTGTTTTGGATTTGTGTGTGATTTAAACTTGTATTGATTCTTTCAGCTCACGTTCCGCCCGAACCAGATTGGGTCCCATTGTCTGATCTCATCACTTTAATAGGGCCTCTTCTTGCAACAACCTCCTAATGGCGTTAATCACGAGTCCGGTGTTGAGACTGTGGCGCAAGCTCCAGGTGAACGGCTCTGATGTTTCAACAGGTGAAGATCACGCCGTAACGCTTGATTGTGGCTCTTCCCCGTTTCATTCAAATGGGCCAAAAAAGTCCACACCACACATTTGTAAAAGTGGGTCATCTGGTGTGACCCTTTCCACTGGCAAGTCTGCACGAATTGCTCTCCCTTCATGCCACTTAGTTTTCTGCAGGTGACACATTTTGAGATGACCTTCGGATGGCAGAATTTCCACCAGGGATCCAATATTCTGCCTAAGCGGGAGAGTGTGTGAGTCCTTCTACTATGTCCAACATTCTCATGAACATGCCTGATGAGAAGTTGGGTCACGTGATGATTTGTGGGGAATGATTGGATTTTTGGCCTCAGCTGGCATTGCAGACTTCATCAACCTACCACCAACTCTAACCAAGTTATCCTGTATGACGGGAAAGTTTATGAAGTGACTGTTCCTTTTTATTCCAGTTCCTTCTTTAGTGCGTTCACCTCATCCATAAAAGATCTAGATTGACAAAACTCAATAACGCCGCCTCTGCCCCTTGTAAATCCTTGACAGAGAGGGGTTCCTTTTCATAGCTGATGCTTTAAAGCGGGCTCTCAGTACAGCTTTTAGACGCAAGACCCACGCAACAGCTTTTGAGGCGTGCCATTGTGAGTATGCGTGAGCACTTATCAATTGTATCACTGCAGTCCTCAGGGGTGCTAACCCTTATTGCAAGTACCTTCACTTCTGGGTCGCTGAAAGTGAGGGTCAACTCTGGACCTTTTGGCCAATGGGACTCTGGCTGAAGCAGAAACTCGGTCCTGACACCCAGAATCGATCCCTCAGAAAGTTCTTGCAGACACACCTCTTGACACACACATCAGCTGGATTCATGCAACCATTCACATATCTCCATTGGGAGGCCTTTGTGGTGGCTCGAATAACCGCAAACCCTGTTGGCCACAAATGTTTGAATCTTGATGTTTCATTTAGTAGTTACTTTAGGACGGAAGTGCTGTCAGTCCAAAACACAGAGGGTTCGAGTGGTAGTTCGAGTTCGTCCTGCATCATTCTGTCAATCCGGACAGCTACAGTGGCGGCGTTAGTTCCAGTCTTGGGATAGTGACAGGTTGAGTGGGACCACCCTGGCCTTAGCCATGATGAAAGAGCAATGAACTGTGTGGGCTTTGTTCATCAATCGAAGGTAAGACACTGTACCATAAACACTTTCCTTGCATCCCCAAAATGGTGGAGCTGTCTGAGACTGGTTGTCCAAAGTTGCATGGCATGAAACACCTTTTCACTTTGTAGTCCTTTAGCAAGTGGAAGTCATGTGACCACCTGACCCATGCTCTTCAAGTTCTTTTGGGTTCTTGCATCCCATCCAGTCTCATACAGTTAATTTTTGAGAATTTGCTTAGCAGGAAGGATGACAGGAGCCAACATGCCGAGAGGTCGTAAATGGAGCTCACCATAGACAAGATACCTTTTCTAGTGAGTGGCTTTTCCAGTAGGTTAATTTTAAACTCAAATGAATCAGTCTCAGTACACCACTGTACACCTAAGGCTCTTTCTACAGGCAGGACATCTTGATCAAAGTCCAGTCTTTCATTTCTTTTGATCGGATATTCTCTGGTATTGAGAGGAGCAGGGTTCTGTTGTTGCTGACCCATTTGTTCAGCTGGAAACCACCTTTGCTGCACAAAGCCAGGACTCATGGGCGATTTTTATTGCCTCCTCCTTCTCGTTTTCCCACTGATTTTAAGCAAGTCATCCACATAAAAGTCCTCAGCCAACTGGAGATTGTGTCAGTGCTGAATTCATTCATGTTGTCTCTGGCACATTGTTGCAAGGCAAAGTTTGCACAGCTAGGTGAGGATGGCACCAAAAATGTGCACGACCATCTGTACTCCTCCAACTCGCCATCAAGGTTTCCATCAGGCCACCACAAGAATCGGAGTAAATCAGTATCATTCTCTGGCACCTTGACCTGGGGAAAACATGGCCTCTATGTCTGCCATGAACGCAACGCTCTTGCGCTAAACTAGTGAGGACACCAACCAGGCTATTTGCCAAGTCTGGACCTTGCAGTAGACATGCATTCAGAGATGTGCCCTGATAGGATGCTCCACAATCAAACACAACGCGCAGTTGTGCTTTTTTGGGTGGTAGACTCCATGGTGCGGTATTACCAGATCCTTTTGCTTTGACTTGTTTTAGTCTTTTGTTCAGATGTTATTTGGTTGCAAAGCCTTTATTCAGCATATCCGCCATGAAGTCTTTGTACTCTTGTAGAATTTGTAGTTCCGCAGAAACTTCAGCTTTATGTTTAAAGCCCTTTGTTCAGCCACACAGCGATTGTTTGGAAACTCAGTCCTTATCCTTCAATGGCAGTCAATAGAATGTGTCCATCAACGAACTTGGCACTCTTTGAGACACTTTCTAAAACCTGTGATCCTCCATAGACATTTCTGCCCGTTCCTTATGTCGATGCTTGGAAGTCCATTTTAATTGCGCTGCAACAAGTCTTCATTTTTAGACTGAATTCTGTTTGCAGTACGACAGGATATCCATATGTTTGACATCCTTTTCTAATGGTCCATTTATGTCCAACCTAGGGACAGTTTAAAACAGCGTACGGCCATTTCCTCGGCTGTTAATTACTTTCCAGGCTCAAGCTTTGGGCCGTTGCACAACCAGCAATCCAACATCCGAGTCAAGTTAGGGTTTTGACTTCTTTTAAGTACGACCATGATCCACATCTTTCCTGGGCGGAATGTTCTCCTTTTTTACTGGGATTTTCTTGTGTGAATCAGAGGAATTCCACATATTGCTTTTAGGCCCAAATTCCAAGTCCCAAGCGATTGATGTTTTAGTGGACTCCTCCTTGTTCATTGTTCGCAGAAGTATTTCTGCCTTTTCGTCCTGTTATTTGAAGCTGCTGGAGGATCGCTTCTGTGCAGAAGGTGGCAGTACTGCCTGGGTCTAGAAAGGCATATTTGTTATTGTGTTGCTACCTTTTTTTGTTTTTTCACCTTTACAGGAACACAGCTAAGTGCCTTCAGGCTCACCGGCCCCAGTATCCTTTCCCTCGTCACTTTCATCCGTATCCACCAATGCACTGGATGCGTTTTGTAACAGTCCTCTCCTTTCCTTTGTTGACGATATTGAAGGAGTAGGGTGATTCAATTTACATTGTTGCAGGTGAGCCCTGCTTACATCCTTTACTCATGTGTCCTTTCTCCAGACCCCAAACAGAGTCCTCTAGCCTGATAAATTCCAACTTCTCTTCGTGTGTTTTCTTGAGAATTTGGAGGCAAGCAGCAAGCTTGTGTCTCCCTGACATATGCGCATGGTTTGATGGCATTTGCTAACATGCTTTAAGTTGGTGGAGATACCGTTGTGACACTGGTGACAAATCCACTTTACTTTGATTAGTTTTTTCATAGCAGGTACAAAGGTGTAGCTTGGTTTAATCATGGAATGGTCCTTTAAATTTCCAAACACTGGGTGTGCGAATCCTTGCCTGTTTGTCAACAAAGTGCCAGACTTTAAATTTGGCTCGTCTTTTCTCTTTGTCTTGTACAAAAGCTTTACCCTCCACTTTTCTTTCATTGTGCGTGGGAGTTTAGAGAGAACAGCCCTCTGTTAGCTGGATAATCCATTTCCTCCTATATTCCACTGTGTCCATTGTATTAGACAACTATTGAGGAACTGAAATGCTTTTAAGCTCTGGGTCTTCAGTTTGATAGGTGTCCAAGTTGTGGCTTTCAATGTAGCCATAGCGATCTGGTATTCATCCCCATAATGATGTTTTTTAGTAGTCTTTTTGCTTCTGTATATCCCTTGTCGCTTGCATGTATGGCAACTACGGACGAGCTGTCTTGGTTGGGCCGACAGTATACTGTTCAAGAAAGTCAAAGCCGGTCTTGCTGTTCTCAGTCCTTTCCCTCAATACCATGTTCAAACGCTCTAATAAAAAACTGATAATCCAAAGGACTTCCTTAAAGTGGGGATGCTGAGGGAGGTAATAGAGAGTTTTCTGTTGCTTTACAAGTGTTTTTTCTGTGATCACATTCGCCTTTCCCATAATGTCTACCAGGTACTCATGCCATTGTCCGTACACTTGAAGTACTGGAGCTTGATGTAGACGGTGTCTGCTGACGTTGGTATTTATACCTCCTGGCATGTATTGCGTGTCATTGATGGCAAGCGGAAGTAACAACCGGAGCAACGCTTGAGCTTACTTCAACTGGACAACATCTTCACGGCAGGTGGGTTTCCCTGATTGTTTGCCTGTTTAGTTTGTATGTGCGGAGCTGGCTCCAGGGTTGTAACTAGAAGCGGGGACCCGCCGTGAGAGTGCACGTCACTCGGCTCACTATATGGGTCCTCAATTAATCCATCTTCAAATAGTCATTCATCCCATCTCCTGAAGGAGTGGGGCACCATGTTAGTTGTTCAAACTTCTTAATGATATTCAGTTTTGCTGTGTTAACCTCCATTTCTGTTTCCAGCTCCAGCTGTTCCCTTTTTGCCTTTAAGTTAGCTTCCTCCTTTTCCAGGGCTTGTTTCTTAGTCCATGGCTGCACGTGCCAACAGTTCAGCCTTTGTCCTTCAGCTGAGCTTCGCAGATGCATAAAGATCGTGTGGACTTCCTTGAGGACGTACTCCTTATATCTGAAGCACTGTCCCTTATTGTTAATTTTGATTTAACATCTTTTCTTCAGATGCATTGTACACAGGAGCAGCCGCAGTCCATTTTGTCACTTCTTCTGTGAATTCCTTTATAGCAGCTGCCTTAGGTTTATACCATTCAACTTGATCAGTTTCTCCTTCTTTTGCATCCTGGGTGCTCATTAAATCCAGAACAAAGTCATTCAATTCTTCCATCCCTTGGATAGTTTTAATAAACTCATTTCCATTTTGGATTTCACAACTTCAACGTTACATACATTTTCCATCAATTCCTTGATTTCATTCTCTTTGTTTGTTAATGCACCCAATTTTGCACTCCTTGATGCTTTCACTTTCCTGAGTCCTCTCCTCAAACACATTTGCAATGTCACTCTTCTCTCCAAGCTCTCCAGATCCTCACTTTCTTTGCCTCCATTTTTGGTTTGATTCCAAGACCTCCTTTTGTATCTCACTTTACTGTTTCCAAATGTCCCGATGAATTGCAGTTCTTTATGTATCTGCTTGTGTTTGTCCAGACCAGTTTCCATTACTTCTGAAATTCCCCTTGAATTCACATCCTTTGAATGCACCATCACTAACACAGGTGACAGCGGATCCCAGCAGAGCTGATCACGTGATTCATTCATTCATACACAAAAGGAGACATGGATGCAGGCGATGAGAAAAAGAGGTGAGTGGGTTGATAGGCAGTTTGACAGACTGTTTGGGGTTTTGAGACCACGGACCAAACACAAGTTGTACAGCTCTTAAGCAGCGGAGGTTTTTTGACAGTAAAAATGCAAAATCCTGACATGTCCCTTTTTTGGTTTGAGCCTTATGGTTGACGCGCTCAAATATGAAACAGAGTCCACGATTCCTTTTTGTTTAATTTATTGTCCATGTCTTCGTCGATAAAGATATACTCAAAGAAAAACTTTCTTACCGGTGGCAGGAACAGAAGCATCAAGGAGCAAGTGGGCACATTGCTATCAAACAATTCCAAAAATAAACTCAGTTATACTTATTCCAGCGGTCAAAAAACCGTGTGTCTACTAAACCAAAAAAGAGCAGCACTCACATACTGCCTTTGACATATATATACACACACACAAACCAGCTGAAAGACCTGTGGCTGCAATCAGCTACATGACGATCAGCTGGTAGTCATGACACCATTTCTGACAATCAGCTGATCGTCTGGCTGCAGGTCTCGGCAAGCCTGATGAACATATAATTCAGTCAATCAAATTTTCAGAAAATAAAGTAATAATTTAAACAATGCTTCAAGTTTCAAAATTATAACTTTGGCTCCAACAATTATTACAGACAAGAATAAAACTGATGTGGTTTTCCTTAATCTCATTACATTTTTAGCCTTTTAGGTCTTTTCTGTGTCAGAATTATCCTGCTTGACACATTTTATAGTTTTAATATTATGCCAGGGTGACCCAAAAACCCAGAAAGAGGTCCCCCTACTGGCCTCCTGTTGATACTGCAAAAATACTCAAGGATGACAAAGTAGCTTTATAAACCATCCATTTGTTTAAAACATCCCTTTTCTGTTAGAAATGAAACGTTTCTGATGTGTAAACATAAATAATATCTCCTGAGATTCATGGCTGCCGAGACTCTGACTCCATCAGAACCAGATTTACTAATCTATAAAGCCAACAGAGCAGATTAGTCACCATCTGGTCAGCAGTAGTTAGCAGGTTATGGTTTATATGTCATATCAGCATCTTTTTAAAACATTTTCTAGTGGCCTTTATTGGATAGAGAGAAAGAAATGGAAAAAAGGGACAAAACAATATATTTTAACACTGGAGACCGACCCACTGAACCACCAGACTAGTCTGGTCCTGGTTTGGTACTGGTCCTGGTCTGGTACTGGTCCTGGTAACCCAGTAAACACTACTGATATTATACTGGTTTAAATTAAACTGCTCCCTGCAGCGCTGCTGTGGTTAGTTAGGGAACCAACCAACCAATCACCCTTCAAACTACAATTGTATCTTATTCCACAGTCATGACTCCACCAGCACCATGAAAGAGACGACACAGATGAATAAATAAACACTTCTCCTCCTCAAACTTACTCATCTCTCTTTAGTTTTATTTTTCCATCCTTGAGTTTTAAACTCAAGGATGAGTTGGTGTCTTGACAGACACCAACGATAGTGTTTGATGGTTTTTAGGTTTATATCTGATGAATGATCGTCTTAGCGCCCCCTGCTGTTAGTTGATACACTAAACATTTAGGTTATAAAACAGGGCCGACGGCCGTAGACCGGACAGCCCTGGACCTGGTCCAGAGATCCACGCAAGACTGGTTCCAGATAGTAGACCAGGTCCATGGAGCCAGGGTAGACTGGCTCCAGACAGTAGACCTGGTCCAGAGATCCTCAGTGGACTGGCTCCAGACAGTAGACCAGGTCCAGAGATCCTCAGTGGACTGGCTCCAGACAGTAGACCGGGTCCACAGATCCTCAGTGGACTGGTTCCAGATAGTAGACCAGGTCCATGGAGCCAGGGTAGACTGGTTCCAAATAGTAGTCCTGGTATTGGACTGCTCCTGGCCAGGTCTGGTCCTGGTCTGGCCCAGGTCTGGTCCAGGTTTGGTCCTGGTCTGGTTCTGGTCTGGTCTTGTCCTGGTCTGGTCCTGCCCAGGTCTGGTCCTGGATTGGTCCTGGTCTGGTCCTGCATTGGTCCTGGTCTGGTCTGGTCCTGGTCTGGTACTGGTCCTGATTTGGTCCTGATCTGGTCTGGTCCTGGTCTGGTCCTGCCCAGGTCTGGTCCTGGATTGGTCCTGGTCTGGTCCTGATTTGGTCCTGATCTGGTCTGGTCCTGCCCAGGTCTGATCCTGGTCTGGTCCAGGTCTGATCCTGGTCTGGTCTAGGTCTGGTCCTAGTCTGGTCCTGTCCTGGTCTGGTCCTGGTTTGGTCCTGGTCTGGTCTGGTCCTGGTCTGGTACTGGTCCTGATTTGGTCCTGATCTTGTCTGGTCCTGCCCAGGTCTGATCCTGGTCTGGTCCAGGTCTGGTCCTGGTCTGGTCCTGTCCTGGTCTGGTCCTGGTTTGGTCCTGGTCTGGTCTGGTCCTGTCCTGGTCTGGTCCTGGTTTGGTCCTGATCTGGTCTGGTCCTGTCCAGGTCTGATCCTGGTCTGGTCATGGTCCTGGTCCTGTCCAGG